>JACTOM010000667.1:843025-940320 GCA_015832385.1 Elymnias hypermnestra
GGAAGACCGAGGCGAACGTTCCTGGACCAAATCCAGGACATTTTAAATAACGGCCAGGTCAAGAGTACTCTAAACCGACGAACTTGTATGAAAGGTTTAATGAGATTGAAAGAAGCGAAGGAGATATGCAAGGATCGTGGCAAGTGGAAGGATGTTGTCTCTGCCTACCCCTATGGGAAGGAGGCGTGATGCTATGTATGTATGTATGAAGTGACCGTTACTAACAGTACGTGTGTCGCGTCGAAAGCCATTTTTTGTGGTATTTTATAAACTATGACTATTTATTAGTGATTATTCGTGTTTTTGATTACATAACTTATGTGAATAACCCTTGACGTAAGTTAAAATTTATGAGATATGAGTCTATAAATACAAGACGGACTTTTTTCACTATCACAAAGATTAGCGAAACATGACTCTACACTAGAGTCTTATTTTAAGCAACAAAAGATAACATTGTATGCTTTAACTATTAGCAGATATAAAATCATAACATTTGCTAGTCTTTCATGAACATTTAAGTTTAAAGGGCCACTTAGCGTCATTCGAACCGCGGGGCAACCGAATCAAAAACGTCTGTGCATGGCGGGGCAAGCGAAGGTTATTTCCGTTAAAAAACACGGGCAAATTACGGGGGCCAACGAAACACGGCCGGACAATCTAAGGGTTATAAAGAAATATTTGAAATCTTATTAATATTTATAACATCTGTGTAACAATAACTTTTAACATAATATGCTCTTCAACTTAAGCAAAGCTGGGGCAAGTCGGTAGTAATATGTAAAAATACTAATAGTATAAGTAAAAGGGAAGTTGCAACCCATTATCGTACAAGTGCTATGCACAGGCCTCCTCACTCATAGAAGAGAGGGTTGTTAGAGCATAGACCCACCACGCTGCTCCATTGCAGGTTGGTAGGCGTAGTACACAAGTGTATACCTTCACTCTCATAGTTCAAGGTGACGACACGGAGGAGTCCGACACGATTAGAGAGAGATCAGGTGTAGAACCGAAGGCTTAATGTGCTCTCCGGGCAAATTTTGGGAAAATCTTGAATAGAAAACTCAATATCGATTTTTGAATTGCCCCGACCCGGGACTCGAACCTAGGACTTCATGACTGTAATCAAACATACTAACCACTAGACTAATGAGGCAGTTGGTAGCATGTTATATATATATGTCGGAGTGCGGTAGACTGTGAAACGCTGGCGCCATCTATTTATCGGTATGGGACAGAGTCATGTGTAGTGATCTGGCGGAGGACTCGTTAGTTCTCGAGTGACTATTGAAACTTTCGCGTTCCTAACTATTATTATTAATGGGTTTTTGTAAATTGATATCGGGAACATTAAGTGATTGAACATTATAATCTGAGTTAATTAATAAAGTGTTTGTTTGCAACAATATTACCCACGAACGCCCACAGTATGGAAATTATGGATGGCACTAATGACGATGTCGGCGGAGTACCCTATGCCCATGCTTTATGCTTCTCTCTGATTTTCCGACAAATAAAATACTTTCTACGTCTATATCTTAAACTCATTACAAAGAAGCTTTAACGTGAGCTTTCGATAGATTATGTGGAACAATTTCTTTGTAAAATACCGTTAATAAAATACTGTATTAGTATCGAGTTTCATCGGTGCCAAGTTTAAGGGAATATAATAGTAACGCATTGAAACATACATAAAGGGAAGTTATATATAAATTGTACATTTCCTATTGTGAGTGCGATCAGATACACCGTATCAGACGATATTTTATTTCGATTCGAGTTTATCTCGATTTTAAATCCTCTCAACGGTAAATTCCAGCACTATATTGCCGATTGTACAAACCCGAGGGATTTGTACGTTCACGACATTGTATAAAAAGGTAATAAATCCGTTAATTTGTCACGAAGCTGCACTAATGCGGATAAATGACATAAACAGGGAGTCGAATTAAGCTTTTGGTAGAATGAAGTGGAATTCGTCTTGATTTGAATTTATTTAAGGATTGTTTGTTTTTATTAGATAACTCGCAGTTACAAGCTGTGTTACACGTATAATTCCAGTTACATTTTTGAAGTGTAACTTCTTTAGGCGCATGAGGGTAAAAATTTTACGGATGTAACGCGTGATTAGTGTCACGACGAGGTGCAGCGTTTTTTATGCTAATTCGTTTGCAGGTTAGGTAGTCAGGTCAGGTTTTTATGCTAATTCGTTAGGGAGTTAGGTAGTTTTTTTTTTTCGCTGGGAAATGCATTGACGCACCCTGGCTGAAAGTCATACTTTCATCCAGGAGTGTGGGACTCGCTGAAGAATAGAATACCCACTAAAACCCAACGGGACCCTCAGTGTCCTGAACAGAAGTACCAGAGGTTCAGTGGGGACACTACGCTCTGGGACTCCGGACATCGTCTGTCACGACAATTCAGTATAGATGGAGACTCGCGTCTCCTGGCTCCCGGCCTCCTCCTACGGATAGAGGTGGCCTCAGCTGCAGCCTCCCTCTCCCTCTCTGATGTCTCCTTCTGTGAGATGACATTCTCACAGAAGGATGATACCATCCGCCAACCACTTTCACTGCTGAGCATATAGCCGACTATGCTCATCAGCGAGAGCTCACCGCCAACGAGAGAAATCAGAGGGTGCCGTTGAGGCCCCCAAGCCGGGCATTCTGCCACAGTATGATGAGATGTGTCTATTGGGGCACCACACTCGTGACAGGCGGGTGAGTCCTCATGCCCAACTATCTGGTGCAAGTACTTACCAGAGCATCCGTGCCCAGTCAGTACCTGCACCAGTCTAAACGAGAGGGATCCGTGCTTCCTACATAACCACAGGCAGTTAGGTAGTTGCCTCTCGTCATTTAATATACTATTTTTCATAAAATATTAAATAAAGATATTTCAAAAATTCTCTTTTTTATTTACAATTCGTTATTTGAGATTTCAATAAATTATTTTCGTCAATTTTAATATTTCAATGACTTCCTTTTCCCCTCCCTCTAAGTCTCGGATATCTAAAATTTTAGATTTGTATAAATATAAACAAGACTTAAAAATTAGTTTGCTAAAGAAGTTTTACTTCTGACTTGTGTACTTTGTACTCACGTAATATTATTTTTTTATTAAGTAAGTAGCTGTTCCTGGTAGTGTCATCTGACGTGTTCCCCAATCACGTGAAAATATGCAATTGGGATGGAACTGTCAATATAATCTATTCTTGAATCCACCTTAATACATATGAAAAATTCCATCTAAATAGGTGCAGTCATAATCTGTATTTACTTCTGAAGTAGAGATACAAAAAAACGCAGTGCTAGTTTATAAGTAAAAATATATTAATAACTAGCAAACCCGACAGACTTCGTTCTGTCAAAAAGATTTGGAATGTGGCAGATTTCAGTTTTACGAATGAAATTACAGTAATACTAAATATCTATAGCTCTTTTATTTTGTGACTATTTAATTTGGTCGGGTTGTAACTATTCAATTGATTTTGAACTTTGTGCAGCGGTGATGAAGTGCAAATTGACTCTTTGACGTTAGGAAGACAACTACATTGCTTAGACAACAGTGAGTACTTGTAATTTATTATGTACTTGATTGAATAGCAATAAAGGTCAAACTTACTCTACATTTTAGTTAGAAAACGTTTGTATGAGAAACAGAAAAGAGCTGTTTCTAGGGATTTCCCCTGCAATTATTAGAACTTTTCTCGCCGTAAAAACCATCCTTGGACTTCAACGAACATTTAAAAAAAACTGTCAAAATTGACCCAGCCGTTGTTGAGTTACGCACTTACCAACACATTTTGCCATTCATTTTTATATTAGAGATATATAATCTCTTATTAATTATTATGATATCGTTATATTTTAGTTTAAGAGTTATTTGCATTGAGTTCTATTTAATTACCCTTTATGAATAAATAAATTAAGAATAAAACAAAGTGCACACTTCAATTATTAATTAGAAACAATAATTCTGAAACTAGGCAAAAAAAGCAAATCTAGTACTTGTATTTCTCTAAACCTAAGACATAATTGCCTTGATATGAGTCTTTCGATACATATATACTGCAACTTTGCTTAGCTTTTTAAGCGTGGGTATATAGACTTTTATATGATACTGGCCACCAGCAATTGAACCGAGTGTGAACCTATATTACCTACAATTATTAGAACTTTTCTCGCCGTAAAAACCATCCTTGGACTTCAACGAACATTAAAAAAAAATAATTGTCAAAATTGACCCAGGCGTTGTTGAGTTATGCGCTTACCAACACATTTTGCGATTAAGTTTTATATTATAGATAAAAGCATAAAACATTAAGTAAGCAGAAGTTTAATAGGAAAGATTAAACGAAGCTTTACGCTTTGTTTTAGAAGTTGGTTGAGTAACTTTTTAATTTAGTATATTGTGTACGATTTAGGGCCGTAGTTTGAAAGCTTGCATGACCGAGAGGAGGAAGTTTCAGTATTGTCAACAACTACGCTCAGGGTACATAGATATTGTGTTATGGAACAAGGGGGAGTTTAATCCGGTGTATCTAGTAGTTCTCAACAACGTATCATTTTGTTTAAAACTATCTATATATCTTTTGTATGTAAATCGTGTATATGATCATTCATTTATAGTCCGGTAACAATGCGCTACTTCAGACTTGAGGTCCTGGGTTCGATTCCCGGGTCGGGCCACTTTAAAAATCGATATTGAGTTTTCTATAAAGTCGGTCTGCCCCAACCCCGTGCCTCGGAGAGCACGTTTAGCCGTCGGTCCTACGCCTGATCTCTCTCAGATCGTGTCGGATTGTCGTCATGTCGAATTAAGAGAGTGAAGGAATAGAGAGTGCACTTGTGTACTTACTTGGATTAGCGTGGTGGGTCTATGCTCTAAAAGCAATCTCTCCCAGGCCTGTGCTCAGGAAAGGGACGTGAATGGGCTTCTACATGCCTTTTACTTGAACTATCTTGTTACGCAGATGTTATGACCCTTAGATTGCCAGGCCGCGATTAATTGGACCCCGTAATTTGTGCACGCTTTTTAACGAAAATAACCGTCGCCAGTCCCGCCCCGCGCGGACGTTTTTGTGTCGGTTGTTCCGCGGTTCAAATGACGCTAAAATCATTCTAGGGGCTTAAGTGACTAACAAATGTTATGATCTTTATGTTTGTAAATGTACAGCTTAACTAACTATAAAATGTAATCTTTTATTTATTAAATTAAGCTCTGGTGTAGCGTCATGTTGCGCTAAACTTTGAGATAGTGAAAAAATTAAAATAAAAACTTACCTCAAGACCTGTGCCCAGCAGTGGGACGTAATGGGCTGCTTCTTACTTTAGCAATGCCCCGCGGTTTCACCCACATAGATACCGACTTGTTACAGTGGAAAGCCTACTAAGTTGGATTACAGATTTATTTTTGTTAACGCAAAAGCTTTATATAAGTTACGAGGGTTCCTTCGCGCCCTGATCTTAAAAGAGTCCACAACAAACTAAGTGGGATATTTTGCTTCTTTTTGTTACCATCATCATTACAATATCATATGGTTTAATATATTTCGATTCAAATTAGAGCAATTCGTTCACTCCCACGCGTTTCTATCGTCTAAGTAATCTTGCAACTTATAATACGATTTTTCTGTCAAGTTTCTTTTGACAAAGACTTTGAATTTATTGACATCTCTAGAACTTCTTATGGGAGTTTGTTATAGAAACGTTTACAGTTATCCTTAAATGAGTTATTAAACATATCGAATCGATGACTATTTTCTTGATATTAATACCTACTATAATATTGTGGAACATTTTTTTGTTCCATCTTCAATAGTTTTCTCAGCGTATCAGATTTTTTGTTTCGCACTTGAGGTTACATTATTGCATTTTGCTTAGAGATCGCTATTTTTTTAGAAAGTAAAATAGCGAGTGTCACTCAGTGAAAGTGCAGCTTTCTAATGGTGAAAAAATTTTTGAATTTCGTCCAGTAGTTTTTGTGTGAAAACGTTACAAACATACATACCAACGAAAGCACAAATGTTTCCTCTTTATTGTTAGTTTGTTTAGATTAAATATAATATTTTAATGTAATTTTCTTCAAAAATATATAATTGACTAGAGTCAGCATAATTTTAATTAGTTATTCACAAACGTTGCCTGCACAGTGCCAATTGCTTACGTCTAAAGTCTCTTCGTAATTGGAGGCAGCGGTGCATGCCTTATACCGCTAAAACGTTAAGTAGCAGTCTGAGTGCTTACTGACTAGATTTTATGCAACACATTGAAACCGTTTTATATTCGACTAATAGACCAGGCTTTGCTTTGTGTAATATAGCTTATTAATGACTGCCTCTTTGGTCTAGTGGTCAGTATGTTCGGCTACAGACTCCTCCTGGACTTGAGTCCTGGGTCAGGCGAATATAAAAATCGATATTGAGTTTCTTATTAAGATTTGTTGCCAGTTATGACCTACGTTTATGAGTCACTCAGCGAGCGATGGAGAGAGCTATCCTCAGAGTTTTGTCTATGTAATCGAATCAGAAATGAGGAGATTCGTAGCAGAACCAAGGTCACCGATATAGTCCTATGAATCGCGAAGGTGAACTGGCAATGGTAGGAGCACATAGTCCGGAGGTCTAATGAGCGTTGGGGAATGAAGGTGCAGTGTAGGCAGATCTCCCACAAGGTGGACGGATGACATAAAGTGGGTTACCGGTAGTCGTTGGAGCTAGGCGGTGCAAGGTCGGGCCTTGTGGACATCATTACAAAATCAAAATCAAAATCAAAATATCTTTATTCAAGTAGGCATATTACAGCACTTTTGAATCGTCAAATTTTTGTTTTTTCTTTTCCTTTCCACACTCTAATTCTAATGTACGTCTGATGATGATACTCCAGAACGACTTAAAATCTAAAGTTACGAGGGTTCCTTCGCGCCCCGATCCGAGAAGAGCCCACAACAAACTCAGTCGGGTATTCTGTTTTTTTTGTTATCATCATCATTACAATATCATGTTAGTTTAATATATTTCAATTCAAATTAGAGCAGTTCGTTCACTCCCACGCGTTTCTATCGTCTAAGTACTCTTGCAACTTATAATACGATTTTTCTATCAACTTTCTTTTAACAAAGACTTTGAATTTATTAATTGACATTTCTAAAACGTCTTGTGGGAGTTTATTATAGAAACGTATACAGTTACCCTTAAATGAGTTGTTAATTTTATGCAGCCTACTAGAATTTACAACAAGTTTGTTTTTGTTTCGTAAGTTATATGATATACATTCACTCTTTTTATTAAAAGAGTCAATGTTTTTGTGTACGTACAACAAGTTTTCTAATATGTATACGCAGTGAACTGTCATTATGTTAACTGCCTTGAATTTGTTTCTTAGCGACTCTCTTGGACCCATATTGTAAATCGCACGAACGGCCCTTTTCTGCAGCACAAATATTGCATCTATATCAGCAGCATTACCCCAAAGTAGAATACCGTATGACATAATGCTGTGAAAATAGCTGAAATATACCAGTCTGGCAGTATCAACATCTGTCAGACGACGAATTTTTTTAACAGCGTAAGCCGCGGAGCTGAGCCTATTCGATAGACCACTTATATGGGGCCCCCACTGTAATTTATTATCTAATGTTATACCTAAGAAAGCGGTACTATCTACAAGGTCTAGTTCCTCATTATTAAGTTTAACAATGGTTTGCGTTTGTTTGACATTAGGAAGAGTAAACTTTACACATTTTGTTTTCTTTCCGTTGAGCAATAAATTATTAGCTTCAAACCATTGTACCACTTTATTGAGAGAGCTGTTTACGTCGTCATAATTTGTTTGTCGTCTATTAACTTTAAACAATAGCGAAGTATCATCAGCAAACAGAACAATCTCATGATCACCCTTAACAAAGTAAGGAAGGTCATTGATATAAATGAGGAACAGAAATGGTCCTAATATGGAACCCTGTGGGACTCCCATTTTTGTCACCGACCCCGCAGAAAGCTTGCCATTGACACAGACCTTTTGCGTTCTATTGGTTAAATAAGAACTCATCAGGTCTAATGCTGTGCCCGCGAGGCCATAGTGTCGCAATTTCCCGATCAGAGTTTCATACTGAACACAATCGAAGGCCTTAGACAGATCACAGAAAACGCCAAGCGCGTCACGTGAATCCTCCCAGGCCTCGTAGATATTGAGTAATAACTGTACGCCAGCATCGGTAGTCGAGCGACCTCGAGTAAAGCCAAATTGCTTATTATGTAATAAATTATAATTTTTGAAATGTTTTAGCAACTGGTTCAACATTATTTTTTCAAATATTTTACTAAAGGTTGGGAGAACCGATATTGGCCTAAAGTTACTAGGGTTAGAAGTACTGCCTGACTTAAACATCGGTATTATTTTGCTGTACTTCATTAAGTCAGGAAATACACCACAATCAACACAATTATTAAAAATTTCCGCCATGTCAGGTGCAACGATGTCAATTAATGATTTTACAAGGTTAACCGATAGACCCCACAAATCGTTAGTTTTTTTGTTATTGATTAAATTAAATGACTTAATAACATCAGAGGCATCGACATGACTGAATTTAAAGATACCATGACATTGGGGCATGCTATCAGCTAGCCAAGAGAGTGCAATGGAAGGTGATGAGTTCAGCGATTTAGTAGTTGAGACAGGAATATTTGTAAAAAACTCTTCAAAAGTATTAGCAACCTCTGAGTCTGACGATATTTTTTTATTCTCTAACTCTAAATTAAATTCATTAAAACGCGGAGTTGCTTTTCCTGTTTCATTATTAATTATTTTCCAAGTTGTTTTAATTACATTACTACTGTTTTGTATCTTATATTTTATGTGTTGCGATTTAGCAGTAACACATTTCTTTTTAAAATCCTTGGAAAATGATCTCACATAATCTCTGAACTCCACACTAGTGTTGTACTGACGCTCAGCATACAATTCATACAACTTGTGCCTACTTTTATGCAAATCAGCCGTGGCCCATTCACTGAATGCCATTGTGTCAGTAAGAATGATCGATTTACTTTTAAATATTGAGTTAAATATTTTAGTAATTTTGAAAAAGAAATTGCTATATATTTCATTTGGGTTATTAGAATTGGGTATAAAGCAGGAGTTTGAGATAAGGGTTGATCTCATTTTCTCGATACGGTCAGTGGTTACTGGCACAAAAGTTATTTTACGTTTATTTACATTTTTTCTTGGAATTGAAAAGCGAATGAGTTGGCCACAGTGATCAGAATCTAAACTAGTAATTATCTTTTTCACAGTTGGATTTATGTTTGTGAATATATTATCTATACAAGTGGCACTAGAAGAGGTTATTCTTGTAGGCTCCATAAACATATTTGATAAATTGTAAGTGTTAAAAAGGTTTAACAGTTTCATGCTTGAGGAGCTACATTCTAAAATATTAATATTAAAGTCTCCACATACTACTAACTTCTTGTTCGTTTTCGACATTATGAATAGTACCTGGTCCATTAATTTTTCAAAAACTTCAAAATTGGACAAAGGGGGCCTATACACGGTTACTACAAGAAACTGCTCCAATTCAATAGATGCCAGCTCTATTGTCCGTTCAACAGACAGGCTCACTATGTCTGTACGTTCCTTATATTTAAAATTTTTATTTACTAAGATTAACGAGCCCCCATGTATGGATGATACTCTGTTGAACGAACTACCAACCTGGTAGTTACCAAAACTAAATACATATTCATTACTTTTTAGCCAGTGTTCTGTAATACATAAAATGTTAATGTTAAAATTATTTAAAAATAGTTCAATTTCAAGCATCTTACCTTTAATGCATTGAATATTCTGGTGTACCAGGCTGATAAAGCTATTATCTAAATTTGCATTCACTGAATCTAAAGTGTGGCAATCCTTATGACAAATTTGCTTTTTTAAGCAAGAGGAATTCTCTGTTGTCTTTATTAAATGTTTAAAATAAAATTACTTGGATTTATATCCAAGGGTATGTCAATATTATTGTTATTATGCTCAATAGGAGCATGTCTACTAGCCAAGTTTTTGGCTAAGGTTGTAAACAAATATGATAGCGAAATAGCTATCTGTCGTTTAAAATAATTGGATAGGTGGAACCTATCTTTGTATATATTATAATAAGAATTAGCACACTTGCTAAAGTCAATAATTACATGAGACGTATGTCCAGAAGTGGACGTCCATCGGTTAAGACGACAACGATGACGGAGATGCGCTCCACACCCGTACTTAAGCGGTTGGTCCTGCGCCTGATCTCTCTTTGGTCGTGTCGGATTACTGTAACATCGGACTATGAGGGGAAGGAATAAAGAGTGCATTTGTATACTATGTCTGCCAATCCGCAGTGGAGTGAAGAGACATGTGCTCAGCAGTGGGATGGTCCCTTTTCTGTCCCAATGCTGGCCAGGCCTTCTCACTTATAGGAGAGAAGATAGTTTTTAGAGCGAAGACCCATAACACATCTCCACTATTCATACCACTGAATTACTTACTCCAGGGTTTGCAGGGTATTTCTCATGATGTTATCCTTTATCGAAAATCAAAATGGTGGATTGCAAGTGAATAATAATGCATGTAACTTTCTGTTTATATAAATAAACTTAGTGGTGCCTTCCCAGGGTACGAATCTTTCTTATAAAACTGTTTTACGATTGCATAGTTTAAATTTAACAAAGGTACATACAGTTTGTTTGCGTTAAGAATACAGTGAGTCATCTACTAGCTCCTCCATCTGTCTTCAACTGCTTACTGTGAAAAGATTTGATTTGGTTCAATTGGTATTGATTGATTTGGGGGTGGGGCTAGAATTATGACTCACTGCATTCTTTACGCGAACAAACAGTAGTAAGAAACTGACTTGAGTGACTTTGTTCTGTCTTATTTATAGATACTGAATTCGCATTGGAATAATTAGTAAAAATAATAAGTTATTTTATGTATTTACACAACTGTAGCTACAGGCATAATGCTTTATAAGGTTGGGTTAGGTTAGTTTTTTAAGTCTTTTTTGTCGCAGGAAGACGTTACCCAGCCAAAAAAACTAACATAACCTTTAAAATCGAAAATATAGTGTTTATTCTGTTATTCTATTAATAATATTGTTGGAATTCCGACATGGGAAAAGGCGACACGACGCAAACGATTGGCGACTATCGCAGCGATTTATTA
Organism: Elymnias hypermnestra; assembly: GCA_015832385.1. NCBI lineage: Eukaryota > Metazoa > Arthropoda > Insecta > Lepidoptera > Nymphalidae > Elymnias > Elymnias hypermnestra. The sequence goes on from JACTOM010000667.1 coordinate 854,233, forward strand.
CATAACATATATTTTGTAATACATATAATAATATATGTCGGACTTCAATAGTCTGTGAAATGCTGGCGGCATCAGTCTATAGGCGTGGGGCAGAGTCAGTAACGACAATCCGGCGCGCGTCTCTTCAGTTCTCGGGTGACGGTCCGCCAAAGTGGTCAACTATTGAAACTGTCGTGTTCCTAGCTATTATTATTAATGAGTTTTTGTAAAACGATATCGGGAACATTAAGAGAACATTATAATCTGAGTTAATTAATAAAGAATGTGATTGCACCAACATTACTCACCAACGCCCACAGTATGGAAATTAATTATGGATGCCATTAATGACGATGTTGGCGGAGAACTCTACGCCCCTATGCTTTATGCTTCCTTCTCTCTTATTCTCCGACATATATTAATTATGCTGCTACTTGTCGACCATTATGTCAAACGCCATTAGGTTACATTAAAATCGTTTATATTGTCAAAAGCACTAAGAAGGTTTCATTTAATTTCAGGATACCTTACTATTACATCGCTGACAAAGGGGAAATAGGCACTCAATTATATATACAGATTTTTGTAATTGTATACACAAACGAATACAATTTCGTGTAAAATGACATAGAATAATACGTAAGCAAGTTATTTACGGTTTGCAAGCTTTAGACAGATTACTACTTGGAAGCTCTTATGTTATGACAAGGATCTATGTATTTTGTATATAAATTTACGCTCTATGCGTTTGTAAATAAAGTAGATTTTCCTATGATGTTTATAGAGCGATTGTATTAGTAGTAAAATGCGTACAGTACAGTCGAGAGGTTGTACTAGTAAACGCAATTTCCGCAGTAATGCCTTACAAGCCTTTATATACGATCAAGGATGGGGTTCAATCGCTTTACCCCCGACCAAGCGATTGCAATATTTAAAGAGGGTCTGCTGTATATTTTTAAAGAAACTTTTCCATTTAAGGATTAGAAAATACCCACAAACTATTGGTAAATTTCTATTTCCTTATATCTAAACTAATCTATATATATGAGATATCCAGGTATCTATTGACTCATCATGATATCTCTGGAACTTGAAATTTGGTAGTAATATTCCTTTTACCGAGCAGAAGTTAGCTAAGAACGGATTTTACAAAATTCTACCCAAAAGAAGGGTTGCGGGGGTATTTATAAAAAAATTCAAATTCACATTTACAAATTAAACACCGATAATCTAGAGCCAGGAAAAGGACGATAAGTTCTTTGCAATAATACACAGCAGATAGCTCATTAAAGTATTTATACGTATATAACCTAAATTAATGACAATGCTACCCAAAAAACATTCCACGCAGACGAAGTTCCTGGCTCAGCTAGTATTAAATAAAGACGAAACATTTGTTGTTGTTGTTTTGTATATTACATTTTCATACAAAAACTATTAGATCGATTACAGAACATTTTTCAACATTAGAAAGCTACAATTTCAATATGCTATATTACTTTCTCAAAAAAATAGAGATCCATAAGAAAAATGCAATAATGTAACCCAGGGTATGAAACAAAAAATCTGTTAACGCGTACACTGCGAAAACTATTGATAATAGAACAAAAAAATGTTATACAATATTATAGAATGTATTAATATCTATAAAAAAACTCCTCAATACTATATGTCCAACTACTGTACTTATTCCACTATAACTACGTTTTTACATTTTATAATATTAAAATTGGAAATTCCATTCAAAAGATATAACGACTTTAATAATCTCAATGTAAAGTTGTGTGAAGAGAAGTTCTGAGACAATAAAGTATTACAAATAAACCTCTTCTCTAATATTATAGAAGAACGTTTGGTATTTTGTATTTTTTGTATTTTTATCAATTTATTATAACGAAGCTAAAATTTACTGGACCGCTTTAGGAAATTTCCTAATCAATACCTTTAGTTAGCTAATAATAGATTAGCGTCACAAAGATGTGCAGCGTTTTTATGCTAATTCGTTTGAAGCTGAGATAGTTTTAATATTTATAAATAACATGTGGCATTTTAATTTGCAATTCGTCATTTATTTATTTAATATACTATTTTTCATAAAATACAAAATAAACTATTTCCTAAATTATCCTTTCTAAATTTTTACTTCAAAATCTAATTAATAATTTCTAATATTGACAAAAACAACGTAGGATTTTTAATATTTGACACTTCTCATATGTGTACTCTGTACGCACGTTTAACTTTTTTTTCATATTTATTCACCTTTTAAACCTTCCCTGGACTTCCGCAAATAATTCAAAAGCAAAATTAGCCAAATCATCAGCCGCATTCGAGTTTTAGCGAGACTAATGAACTGCAATTTATTTATATATAGACACATCTAAAATTCACTCAGCCCGGAACAAAACCTAGGCTATTTCACTAAAAGATTAACACTTTATGCTGTCGAGGTCGGAAATTTAATAAGGCCTTCATTATAAAAAGGCTACTTACGTTGGAGAAATATAAACAGTGAAGATCGTAAGTAAAAAACATGTTTTTGCTCTTCAAAGGAAGGTAATAAGATAGGTTAGAAAGTGTCTGTCTAACGGTAAATAAATTGAATTTTGTTTATCTTATAAGACGCAAACTTACGTTAGGATTTAGAGAAACCGTTTTTAAAATCAAATATATAAGAGACCGCTTCCGAAAACGAAGACAGACTATAATACTAATGACACATTTGATGATGGGACGGAAAAAAATCAATTAAAAAATTATATTTTTAAAACGTTTTATTAGTAAAAAAAACGCTTCAAAGCACAATTCAACGCCCGCGCGCAGCATTGCGCAGTCGAGCGTTCTTTGATCAGTTCGTTGACCCGTGCGTTGATCCATCACGTCTTTAATTTTGTGCTACATTGCTTGTTGCGGACAAGAGCTGCGAACCTAGCCATCGCCATCTCTCCTGCTCGTGCCGCCGTATGTATATGCCGAGCAGGAGAGTTGTATAAAAGGCCTCTCCCAGAGTTGTACATCACATTTCATAAGAAAGCTTAAACACGGACAAACCGATACCCCAAGAACTAAAGATTTGAACCTTAAGACCCGAATCCGCAAAATCGAAGCCCTAAGAAAACATATAGTCCACTGAATCCGGAGGGATTCGTCTGAACCTGAATGCGTCCCCAGCATTGCTGGTTAAAAAAAAAACAAAGTTTTTATGTTACTATCTTTTCATTTAGCTGTACTAACATGACGGAGTGTAAATAATGCTAAGAAAACGTTTTTAAAGTACGTCTTTTTGTCTGGATCGTTTTTTTTCCCGTCCCATTCTCAAACGTGTCATAAATACTATCGTCTTTTATCGTTTTCGGAAGCAGTCTCCTATATTGTACACATTGTATATTATAAAACAAATTACTTTGCCACGTCTATTGAAAAGTATTGAACGTATTTTCAAGTAAGTTATATAGTAAGTAAGTTAATAGTCTTTACCACCAGTAGAGACTATTAACGAGTTGTAAATTATATATTCTACACGTGAGGTTTTTAGGGAGTAAATATATGAGATTCAAAGCGAAAGTGTGAAACAAAACTATTAAATAATTTAAATAGCATTTCCCTTTAGAGATAAAATAATATTTTATGAAGCTACACATCCATTACATTTAAGGCATTGGCAGTTGCCCTGGTGCTGCAGGTGTCTACGGCAGTTATCACTTACCATCGTTCATATCGTTTTCGTAATTATAAATATAGACTAGTAGACTGATAAAAATGATTTATGAGTCAAGAATAAATAGGAAAGTTGGAAGGGCAAGACCAAGGAGAACATTTTTTGTCAAGAATACTCTAAACCGACGTACATGTATTAAAGGTTTAATGGGCAGGAAAGAAGCGAAGGAGATATGCAAAGATTGTGGCAAGTGGAAGGACGTGGTCTCTGCCTACCCCTATAATTATATAAACAAACATATTATCAAACAAAGTCCACCGCCTCATCTATCTGTTCTCAAAGCTCAAAAATTATTGAACAAATTTTCATGTGGTTTACTTTAAAAGATAGTGTGATTTATGGGGAAGATTTTGGTGTATATTCAGTCAAGGTTTTATATACATTGTTTGAAATATCACGATAATGGTTCGAGGGGTTGAAAACATCAAGCCGCCTGAGAGATTTCATTTAACACTACGTAATCCTTTTAGGAATGATCTGTGGTCAACATTATCAACATATGGGATGAGCAGTAATCTGATTCAAGCATTGAAGTCTCTCTATGAGGGTTCTAGTGCTTGTGTCAGAGTAAACGGGCCGTACACGGAGTGGTTTCCTGTCGAAAGAGGGGTTCGACAGGGATGTGTTGCGTCACCATGGCTGTTCAACCTATTTATGGATAAATGTTTGACAGATTTAAAAGAAAGTATGTGTGGGTTAAGAATGAATGAATTATTCATCAAATGTTTACTCTACGCTGACGATCAAGTAATACTTGCGCTATCCGCTAATGAGCTACAGGAGATGCTAAATATTATGAATGAAGCTTTGAAAGGAATGAAAGTGAATGAAAACAAAACGAAAGTTATGCTTTTTGAACGAGATGAATCTATGATGAATGGCATTATTTTGCTAGATGGGGAACAAGTGTAAGAGGTGAAAGAATTTGTATACTTGGGATCTAAATTTACAAAAGATGGAACATGTGACAGTGATGTTGAAAGGAGAGTAAATGCAGGGAATATGGTAAATGGTGCTCTGCACGCCTTTATTAATAGCCAGATGGTGTCTCAAGGGGCTAGACTGGCTGTGCATGCTGGAGTGTTGGTGCCAACACTGATATATGGTAGTGAAAGTTGGGTATGGCAGAAGAATCACAAAAGTAAAATAAATGCGGTAGAGATGAGAGCGTTGAGAAGCATGAGTGGATTAAAACTGAGTGACAGAGTAAGAAATAGTGTGATAAGAGAACGTTGTGGTATAAAAGAAGACGTAGTGACTAAAATTGAGAAAGGTATGCTTAGATGGTTTGGGCATGTAGAGAGAATGAATGAAAGGAGACTGACAAAAAGGATTTATGAGTCAAGAGTGAATGCGAAAGTTGGAAGGGGAAGACCGAGGCGAACGTTCCTGGACCAAATCCAGGACATTTTAAATAACGGCCAGGTCAAGAGTACTCTAAACCGACGAACTTGTATGAAAGGTTTAATGAGAATGAAAGAAGCGAAGGAGGTATGCAAGGATCGTGGCAAGTGAAAGGATGTTGTCTCTGCCTACCCCTATGGGAATGAGGCTTTTAAATCGTTTACTCAAGCTTATACGATCCTACGATAGTCTAAACATATAGGAATAATAAGCTATATTTGTGCGAAGCCAGGGCGAGTAGTTAGTATTATATATCATTGGAAACTCTAAAACCAAACTCTTTTAAAAATATTGTCTTGTCTGAAGTGTGCTATAGTTTTAAGAAAACTTCTTTGTTGTAGTCAAGATGTCTCTTAAACTTGCAAGACTTCCCCTTTGAAATTGCCACAGGACGTGCTATTTTTGTCCGAGATATCCAATTGAGTTAAGACTTGACGGGTTAGTGGTTACATATATACATATACTAGCTGTTTCCTGCGACGTAAACCGCGGTGTTTTCGATTCCGTGGAAATATGGGGAAATCCAGTGAGAGTCTGCATCTCAGAGGAAGCGTATGCCGAATTTCAACTGAATCTGGCAGTGTCGCAGTTAGTGTTCGTTTTAAGCTTATATATCCCGATTCCATAGGAATATGGGGGCAACCCGTTCTTTGTGAGTGTCATTGTTGCGACAGGAGTAACTGTTCCAAATTTCAAATCACTCAAACAATCGTATCTATAGTTTAGATCAGGGATCAGAAATCTTTTCTTACAGAAAAGCTAAAAATGTTATGGGGGCATTGGTCCGAGCCACAAACGTGCGGTGCGGCCCATAAATGTAATGCAAATATTGGTGGAAACCACAAATGTAGTAAGGATATTGTTGCGGGCCATAACCGTTATGGGGATATTGGTCCGAGCCACAAATGTAATAAAGATATTGGTGCGTGCCACAAATGTCATGAGGATATTGGTACGGATCACAAATGTAATGAAGATTTTGGTGCGGACCACAAATATACTGATGACATTGGTGAAGGCCACGATTGTAATGATGACATTAGTGCGGGCCACAAATGTTATGATTACATTTTTCTGAGCCACAAATGTAATGATGATGTTGGTGCAGGCCACAAATGTTATAAGGATATTGGTGCGGGCCACAAATGTCATGAGGATATTGGTCCAAGGCACAAACTTAATAAGGATATTGATGCGGATCACAAATGTAATGAGGATTTTGGTGCGGGCCACAAATATAATGATAACATTGGTGGAAGCCACGATTGTAATGATGTTAGTGCGGGCCACAAATGTTATGAGGACATTTTTCTGAGCCACAAATGTAATGAGGATGTTGTGCAGGCTACAAATGTTATGAGGATATCAGTCCGAGCCACAAATGTAATGAAGATTTTGGTGCGGGCCACAAATGTTATGAGGATGTTGGTTCGAGCCACAAATGTAATGAGGATGTTGGTGCAGGCCACGATTGTAATGAGGATATTAGTGTGGACCACAAATGTTATGAGGACATTTTTCTGAGCTACAAATGTAATGAGGATGTTGTGCAGGCTACAAATGTTATGAGGATATCGATCCGAGCCACAAATGTAATGAAGATTTTGGTGCGGGCCACAAATGTTATGAGGATGTTGGTTCGAGCCACAAATGTAATGAGGATTTTGGTGCAGACCACGATTGTAATGATGATATTAGTGTGGACCACAAATGTTATGAGGACAAATGTAAAGAGGTTATTGTTGGGGGCCACAAATGTAATGATGATATTGGTGCAGGCCACGATTGTAATGATGATATTAGTGCGGGCCACAAATTTAATGATGATATCGGTGCAGGTACCTTAGGCTAAGTTGCGGAGTCACTTACCATTTCATATGTCTAGCATTGATACTTTAACTATGTGTTGTCAAGTTAGTGATGCTTTCTATACCAATAGAATAATAATTAGTATGGTTTCGTTGTATGTTATTTAAAATGTTTTCAAAATATTTAAAATAAATGAAAACAGTGAATTTACGTGAAATAAGTGTAGCGTATAAGTAATCGCACTCTATTACACATGAGTGCGTTCGTACATGAGTGAGCGAGCCTTTTATTTAAAAAAAAAAGTACGCCGAGTCTGTGGTTTTTAATAATTATGACTTGGAATACATAGCGTGTAACTAACACGACTTTAGACTGTAAATGTACGATATTTTTTTGCATATTTTCTTAAAAACATTTAACACGAGTCTTCAATTCGTATTTTAACATATGCACTTATTTCGGCACAGATTTTATTGAATAATATTTAGCATTTAATAGGTATTACGTAAAATATGCCACACCCTCGCCGACCGCTACATCTATATCTATATCTCCTAAGATATCCATTTTAATGAAAAGCTATAAAGAGCCGTTTTTATCTACATTAAATATACAACGTATGTAATGTATTACGAATATAAGTAAAATACTGTATTGTATAAAATTGCTTGATAAATAACACACTTTTCTTTGTAATATGTAGAAGATAAAAATGATTAAAGTGGGTTATCACTTACAGATAAATATATACAGTCATGTGCTTTTTATCGTTTTAAGGTGTATAATTCCGTTGTACATTAATTTGATCTATCTCTTAAGGTTTAGTTAAAGTTTGTGATTTGGACATACATAAATTTGTTACGACACAGAATTACAAATCTTTGAATCTATTTCGAGAAGCACTCTAACTTAAAGGATCTAAGCGAACAGACAGCGGAAGCTACTTCATTTATGTAAAGATTATAATTTGTTTCAGAATGATTATGTACAATGTTCATGGAAATGTTGCAATAAATTGTACTTATATTATATTAAATATCCGCGGTTTCGTATGTTAATTAATTTATTTACTAACTAACCCAGCCCAGTTAAACCCTAGCCCTTTGCCCAACAGTGGGACTTTAATGGCCTATATTTTTACTTGTGCCTTATTTACCATCCAAGTTTGACGTACAATTGAATGTGTAACAACGTTTGGTTATATCATGCTTAAGTATCTTTCTGTTTAAAAATATTATAATGAAACTTATCTTATATCTTAAAGTGTTCAACAAAATGAGACGAAATAATCAAAATTGGTTCAGTAGTTTTGGAGTTATTAACGTCCAAACTCTTTTTACTGTAATAAAATATTTAGATTCCAGTTGCACAAGAAAATATTACACATTGTAACGTATAAAACTAGATTTATAAGAGTTACCAACGGACAGACTACTGATGATTCAAAAGAGCTCTTTGAACCTACTTGGATAAAGAATATTTTGATTAGTGAAACTACAGACCAATGTTCGTATAAAGTCCAATGTTAAAGTATGTCATCTTATCTAAACAAGAAACTTTATCTATCAATATTAATTTGGTTAGTGTTCACCGTCCATGAGCTAGGATGGAGCTTAAATCTCAAGTGCTCCACTTCGTAGTATAAATTCAAAGTCCTAATAGCGTCTGAGCCATTCCATTATAAATAAGTAAGGTTTCACTGGAAATAGTTCCACCGGGATCGAAGGTAGTAAACAGGAGAGATAATAATCTTCAATAAATATTAGAGTTTATCGAGGTGATACCTATCCCTAATTGATATAATTATAAATACTAGTGGTACGTTTAGAGGTCCGAATTTTTTTTTTTTATTATCGATCTTTATAGTATATTCAGGAATTAATTACAATTAACCATGATAACATTCTTCGTCTTCCGAGACACGCCGGCATCAACGACATCATCAGAAGGACTCTTGTCACCATTAACGTGCTTGCTATTCTCGAGCCGAATGTATTTGCACGTGATGATGGTAAGAGACCTGACGGTATGTCGTTGATGCCCTGGAAAAAAGGAAGGTCGTTGGTGTGGGATGCTACATGTGTTGATACGCTTGCACCATCTCACTTTGACGCTATCTCCAAATCAGCGGGAGCGGCGGCATCATTAGCTGATGTTGCCTTTTGGCGTGGAGACATTGGGACCGTGGGGTCCTGAGGCTAAAAGCTTTTTGAATGAAATTTCATCTCACTTAGTTGATGTCACCCGTGACCCTAAGGCCGGCTGGTTCTTCGGACAGTGTATAAGTATCGCTGTCCAAAGAGGTAACGTTGCCAGCCTTATGGACACCTATTCATTTGCTTCTGATGGCGCATTTCAAATAGCTTTATTTTTTCTGTATTAGTGTCAAGGTTTAATGTTAAGGGAATTAAGTTAAATTATAATTTTGAACATTATTAAGGTTATAATGTCTAAGATTATACTCAAAGAAGTTGTTGCCAGGCATTATGCATGAACGACTGGACCAATTTCGATAATTCTTTTGTTTGTTATCGTCAGGAGAAGGTTCGTATTATGTTTGTTACCTCATAACTTTCGACTGGGTGAACCGATCTTGATGTTTTTTTTATCATATGAAAGGTGGTGCTTGTCGTTGGGTCCCATTTTTTTTAAATCCAGTTCTGATGATGGCGTCCACGAGAAAACCGGATGAGTCTTAAATTTACATTAGGTATGTGCTCGACAAATGGACGAATAACTCAAGATTGCTCAAACCGATTTCGATGATTCTTTATTGATTGGAAAGGATATACTTCAAGGATAGTTTGGTGATAGTTTGGTTAGGTTATGATCATGGGATGACATGTACATGATAAAGTAACGGAACTCTTCAATTCTTAGGAGAAAATTAACGATACTCAGCAGAATCTTTTATAAGATCTCCAGATATTTGAGTCATCTACCGTAACATCGGTAAAGTCAAGTGATTGTCGTAGTTAAATATAATGATCAATGGAACTTCTCAACGGCTTACAGTAAGAGTGCGATATTTTGGCAGAATATATAACTGTCTGTAATGAAATAGCAATGAGTGTACGTTTGTTGCTGCATTGCCATATTTATAAGGTGTATTTTCTATAAAGCGGTAGTAATCCGGGGAGACGAGGGGGGGGGGGACTTTCGCGTATTAGTGTTGTGCTTTTTATGTTGTTGTTGTGATTACCATATAAAAGTTTGGTGACTCTTTTTTAGAGTTCTTCGTATTCTTTTATTTGGAGTCGGTGTCAGCCAAGGTACCTACATAAACAGCTATAAGTGTGATCGCCACCGAAGCTGCCAAGTGGACACGCGGGACACACCTACCTTCGTTGTCGCCGACTCCAAATATAAGAATACGTAGAACTCTTAAAAAGAATACGCAATTATTTTTTACTTTTTAAAGCATATTAATATATTTGTAAGAATTTATTTTGAAGGCGGTTCTTTTTTGTTAAAATTTTTATTTATTGATGCAACCTTATAGCATTTGACATAAATGTCAGCGATTGACGAATACGTGATTTTTTTTTATTTATTGTATTTTTTAAGCGCATTACTAAGGAATATTGTGCATTTTTGTGAAGTGGAAAATTTCATACTCCTCCATGCGCTCATTTTTCGTAAAAAGGAATACAAAAAGGAACACGTTTGATATAAAGATTTTACACTATAAATTATATTTAGTCTATATTTGGGCAAAATATACTGAAAAGTGTGCTATCTGATTAGGGACAAATGTTCCCATCTACTTTGTATATATCTAGCAATTCCCGCTGTTTTATCCGCGTAAATACCGATCTTGTGGCAGTGGAAAGTTTACTAAGCCGGACTATAGATTTATTTTCGCTAAAATAAAAGTTTTATTTCCCTTACTTTTTAATCAGTACACAGATTTTATTTTACAACGAATATATATCTATGTCGAACAATAAGAGAGAAGGAGCATAAAGCATAGGGGCGTATGGTTCTCAAAGCATAGGGTTCTCTGCCGACATCGTCATTAATGGCATCCATAATTTCCATACTGTGGGCGTTAGTGGGTAATGTTTCATGTTCCTAGCTATTATTATTAACAAACTCGTTAATAATAATAGCTAGGAACGCGACACTTTCAATAGTCGACCGCTCTGGCGAACTGGGAAGACGCGCGCCAGATTGTCGCTTATTGACTCTGCCCCACGCCACAGATGGCACCAGCGTTCCACAGACTATAGCACTCCAGTTTCTATAACATTTTTAAATTCGTAACATTTACGTAGAATGTCCGACATTAGAAAATTTCAAAATACTGTGTGAAAATTCTTGATTTAAAGGAAGTAAAGAATTTTTTAAATCGTAAAAGTAATTTTTACATTGAGAGAAATAAAAGTATATCGGTGGGTATAATTGGTATCCTTGGAATATGACATTTTTCAATTCGTTATATCTTTTAAATAGAATGTCCGATTTTATTTATTTGAAAAGTATTTTACAGGTATTGAAACCGTCTTTAATAAAATAACATTTAATGATATTTAAAATGTAAAAAAGTGGTTGTAGTGGCATATGGTATCGGAGATTTTTTTGTAGATATTAGTACCTTCTATAACATTTTTTTCTTCTATCATCAATAGCTTCCACAGCGTACGCGATGCTAGATTTTTTTCACACCTTGGGTTACATTAATTAATTTTTATTAGGGATTCCTATTATTTTCAGCAAGTAATTAGTCTATGTTGCTTGGTGAAAATGCAGCTTTCTACTGGTAATTTTTTTTTAATCGCTCCAGTAGTTTTGAAAACATTACAAACATACTTACATACAAAACACAAATGTTTCCTATTTATAATATTAGTTAAGATTTACAGGCTTCTATTCTTTTTAGCGTCTATCCTTTTTATAAAATTGCAAAATACAAGTACATTCTTAATTATTGTTCGCGCCATTTAAGCATTGGTACCTCGGAAGCGGCGTATTCGCGCCATCTGCAAGCTTTCCGACGTACTTATGCGCTAGTTATCGGGACGCAGGGACTCTACCACTAGAGGGCGCCTCCATAAGCATGTAGCAAAATAGTTTATTCTATAGTCTGTATACCTGCCAACCTCAAGGTTATGTGACGGGCGCAAAGGGAGCACCCTCGTAGGTTTTTGTCTTTTTTGTTGTAAAAAGTGCAGTAATTCCACGCGGTTTTTTGGGTTTTGTGATGACGTTGATGAGGTCGTCGCGTTAAAGATCCTCTGGTAGCCCCTCTTGCTAATAAAACGAAGAACGGCGGGTCTACGCGGCCGCAGGTTATTCGGCCTACGTGGTGGCCTCAGTTTTAAACATTTCGACCGATTCGACCTGGACTTCTTATGGGTTCGAATCCCGGATCGCGTCCATGATAGGGTCTCGGCCGGCGTGATCAATTATATATACACATATCGTTCTAACGTGCTAATTGCAACAGTTATCCAAACATTAATCTATAATAAAAGAGTAACTAAAAACGTATTTCAAAGCTACATGTTTCTTAAAGTTTTATAACTCATTAAATGACTGTAAAAGTTGTCTATCTTCAAAGCTGTTTTCTAAAGATAGATGAACTTCCTCATCTTCTTTCTATGTAAGGTAAGTTAACGTCCCACTGCTGGGCACAGGAATCCTAACTCATAGGAGAGAGGGTGTTAAGAGCATAGACCCATCACGCTGCGTCACTGCGGGTTGGTAAGCTTTATCTATGTAATGTGTTTTAAAAGTACTTGTATTAATTGTTCCACTTATTTACAGATAACAGAAGAACGATAATCAATTAAGAAAACCCATTTAAAATTCTTTTACAAGTAGTTAAAGAGGGAAATATAAAGAAGCTTGTATAATGTCTAGTGCTTCAACCAATAGCCTCGACGTAGCCTCTCAACTTCGGGCTGGAAGGTCGTCGCATACTTAATTAATTCTTTTAAGATGAAAAGGCTTGTTAATTTTTAATTTAGTTCATTTAAAGTGTAATAACTTTATACTAACATTTTTTGTACCTAGTGTTAGACTGTAGATAGTTAGGTGACAACACTGATAGCTCTGAATTGTTGGGAATTATTGAGTAATATAGTGGCGATACTCTGACTACCTGATTGGTCTAGTGGTTAGCATGTTCGACTACAGACATGAGGTCCTGGGTCGAGCCAGTTCGAAATCGGTATTGAGTTTTCTATTAAGATTTTCTCAATATTTTTCCTTAGTTAGGAAAAAACTTGGCAGTGTGATCCACCTTCATGCCTCGGATTGCACATTAAGCAATCGGTGCTGCGCCTGATATCTCTCTCCGGTCGCGACAGATTGCCATCACGTCGGACTATAAGAGTGAAGGAATAGAGAATACACTTGTGTACTATGTCTGCCATGGAGCAGCTATCATATGAGCGAGGAGGCCTGTGCCCAGCAGTGGGACGTCAATGGGCTGCTACTTACCTTTTTTTAACTGATAAATACTAAAAACATTGTGCAATATTACGAAATGTTATGCAATACGAGGTAACTTTAAGGAACGGAACAATTTTGTGCGTTTAAAGAGAATTATTGCTAAATTACATAAATTCAAATAGTGAAGTAATTATTAGTACTGTTCAAGTTGCGCATATTTAAATAGAGTAAATGTTGTTAGTTAATGTGAATTGCTGCTTTTTATTTTTTTGCATAACATTTCGCAATATTGGCCAACGTGCTTGGTATTTTCAATTGTTGCAACCATATTACTCAATAAATCCCAAGGTTTCACAGCTATCAGTGTTGTCACCCCACTACCTATAGTCTAACATTATATCTTGCATAAATGTATATATCGTGTATATAAAAAGTATTGATAAAGGCATGGGTTTAGATGAAAATAATCTCTTCAAAATTATCTCAATAAATAGGTATTTTTATAGCCGACTGATTAAGATTACCACTTAATTGTAATATCAGTTATTGGTTAGTAATATGATGGAAAGAAGAAGTAGCTCGGTGACACGTTTTGCAGGACCAGACCCCTCCAGATTAAGATAAATCAAAATATGCAACTCCGTACATTTGTGCAGCCGTGAATTGAACCCAAGACCACTACTAGAAGAGCGAGCATTCACACCATTGTGCCAAGGCATTCTTTGCCCAAAAACAGAGCATTCAAAGAATAAAATGTGAGGAGATATCTTAAGACACCAAGATGGAAGAATGTTTCTATATATTCAGCTCTAAACCAATTAGAAAACAATTTCCTGTACAACAATTAGTACTACCAGTAATAATTACTTCACTATTTGAATTTATACAATTTAGCATTAATTCTCTTTTAAACAACTACTCCACGAGGCAGCTCGAAAGACGCACAAAATTGTTCCGTTCCTTAAAGTTACCTCGTATTGCATAACATTTCGTAATATTGCACAATAGCACAATTTTTAGTATACTACTCAATAATACTCTATAATTCCCAACAATTCAGAGCTATCAATGGCGCAGTGTTGTGAGTACTCGATTTGCTAGCAGAGGTCCCGGGTTTGATCCCCGGTAAGACGTATTTAGGAAATTGTATTTTCTAATTTGTCTGAGTCTGGACTGGTGCGAGGCTTCGGAAACCAGCTAAGACGTACCGCCAAATAAAGAAATTTGTGTTCCGGTACGATGCTGTGTAGAAACCGTAAAGGGTTTATCGCCGATTACCAAATTAGCGCGCTTCCATCTTAGACTATATCATCACTTACCATCACAGTCAAGTGCTAAACTGTCAGCAATAAAAAAATACCAGGAATCGAATTCAGGATCTTCCACCATTACGCCAAAGTGGCTATCAAATGTATACAAATACATCTTTGCCTTGTTTCCTAATCTTTACCCCAACTAATATTATAGATGTGTAAGTAAGTTTGTCTGTTTGTTACGCTTCCACACCTAAAAAGATTGAGGAATTGAATGACAGATGGAACGTTAGAGACAGTAATAGGTTAGTTTTATTTGCGAAAAACTTGATACAGATAGAAAAAATAACATGAGTAAGTTTTATACGAAGCTTCTATCGCATCGTCAATTATTCAAAATATTATATTAATTATCTGTGTTTGCATTATTATAAATGAATGAATGCTCTTAAGTGGGGGTGAAATGTTATAGATAATGTCAGGTAATGCTAAACATGTTATGAAGCTTATCATGGCGACGCTTAATGCCAATGAAGTCATAAATGAAAACTAGTACGATGTGTGAATAAGCGTATTTTGGCAGTTAAACTCACAAAGAGATGAGCCATTTCCAAAGAGGTGACACTTCAACACGACCAGAGAGACGTTAAGCGCAGTAGCCAGAGCTTTGAGTGCTTATCGAGGCATTCTACCTTACCCCCTAAAAGTTGTGATAGCCTAAAGGATAGGCATGTGAGTTCTTGTTAAGATTTACGGATTTGTATCATGGACAGGTACCATTATGTTTCTAAAACTTTGTTATCTAATGATTGTATGGAACTCATCATTGTGAAACCTGCATATCCCTGGAGCAGTCCTGGAGTATATGTAACCGGACAACATACAGTGAAGCATGCCTTAATAAGCCTTCTATTTGTGCAGTAAGGAGGTCTATGTTCTGTAGTGGGACTTTAATAGATTACAACTTTTGATCAGAATTTCTTGATGTGTTAATATTTATTTTGTTGTAAAAGCCTATCCGAGACTCTGACTCTAAATTTAATGATCAGCTGATTGAAATACATACATCACGTCTCGTTCCCATAGGGGTAGGCAGAGGCCACGTCCTTCTACTTGCCACGATCCTTGCATATCTCCTTCAATCTCATTAAACCTTGCAAATGCAAGTTCGTCGGTTTAGAGTACTTTTGACCTAGCCCTTAAGTAAAATGTCCTGGATTTGGACCAGGCATGTTCCACGTCTTCCTCTTCCAACTTTCCTATTCACTCTTGACTCATAATCCTTTTACTCAGTCCCCTTTCATTCATTCTCTCTACGTGCCCAAAATATCTATGCATACCTTTCTAAATTTTAGTCATATCTTCTTTTATACAATAAAATTAATGGGATAATTAATAAAAGGCACATATGAAAACAACCATTCCATGTTACAAGGAATTTATATATTATATATTCTTTGTTCCCCATAAATCTAAACTAGAAACGAAGCAGCGAGGTATGATTTATAATATACGGGAAAGTAAATGGAAATGAGAAACATATTTTTGCCTTTCAATGTGGAAGTAATAAGGAACCTTATAAAAAGACCGCCTGTCCTATCGGACTTAAATAAGTCGAATACTGTTTGTCCCATCTAAAGAGCATGCGCACACGAACGTTAGTTATTTTAAATTATTTATTAAACTTTTAGAAGTAAAACTTCTTTAGGCGCATGAGGGTAATTTTTTAACGGATCAAATGCGTTAATATCGTAACGAAGATGTGCAGCGTTTTTTATGCTAATTCGTTTGAAGGTTAGGTAGTTCTAATATTTACAAATAACATGTGGCATTTTAATTTGTCACATAAAATATTTCATAAATTTTAAAATCAAAAACAAAATTTAATTAATAATTTCTAATATTGACAATAAACATGTCGCATTTTTGTTTACAACTCATTTGGGATTTCATTAAATTATTTGTATTAATTTTCGACACTTTAAACTTTTAATGACAATTATATTCATTAAATTCCTAACATATCTTCCTTTTCCCCTCCTTCTAAATCTCGGAAATCTAAGGTTTTAAATGTGTTTAAATATAAACTAGACTTAAAAATAAGTTGGCCAAAGAAGTTTCATTTCTGACTTGTGGACTTTGCATGCACGAACTTTTTTTTATATTGCTGACTGATTAGCTGATACAGTCTAATTGGTAGCACTCTAACCTAGTAATTTACCTCTTAATGATTTAACAGCATTTATATTATATATATATATATATATATATATATACATACATAGCATCACGCCTCATTCCCATAGGGGTAGGCAGAGACAACGTCCTTCCACTTCCCACGATCCTTGCATAATTTCTTCGCTTCTTTCATTCTCATTAAACCTTTCATACAAGTTCGTCGGTTTAGAGTACTCTTGACTCATCACAAATCCTTTTTGTCAGTCTCCTTTCATTCATTCTCTCTACATGCCCAAACCATCTAAGCATACTTTTCTCAATTTTAGTCACTACGTCTTCTTTTATACCACAGCGTTCTCTTATCACACTATTTCTTACTTTGTCACTCAGTTTCAATCCACTCATACTTCTCAACGCTCTCATCTCTACCGCATTGATTTTACTTTTGTGATTCTTCTGCCATACCCAACTTTCACTACCATACATAAGTGTTGGCACCAACACTCCTGCATGCACAGCCAGTCTGGCCCTTTGGGACACCATCTGACTGTTCATAAAGGCGTGCAGAGAACCATTTACCATATTCCCTCCATTCGCTCTCCTTTCAATATCACTTTCAGATGCTCGATCTTTTGTAAATTTATATCCCAAGTATACAAATTCTTTCACCTCTTCCACTTGTTCCCCATCTATCAATATATTGCCATTCATCTCTTTCAAAAAGCATAATTTCCGTGTTGCTTAAATTCACTTTCATTCCTTTCCCTTTAATATAATATATTTATATATTAAGATAATTATTTTAACAGTAACTTTCTGAAGGTAATTTGTCTAAGTGTGTAGTGGTAGGCCCCAGTTGTTACCACCCTATCTGCAAATATATGATGCAAATCAAAACAGTTGCAATAGCTTAAAGAGAATAATTTAATTTAACATACGGTAAAGTCTTATATGTGCGAGATTACTGCAAAGTTTCTTTGTTGCAGTCAACTGAATCTAGACTCCGGAGCACTGAATTGTCACAGGAATTTCTATTTCAGTAATTCCACTTGCAGTCCATGATATTTTCTATACTACTTGCTTGAATTTTATTTATTACTAAGCAGTATCGCCCAGAACTTGTAATGGCTCTTGAACGCTATTCTTGTCTATACATGCCTGTAGAAAATCCTACTTTGACAAATGCTATTATGATTGAGACTGTGAATCATATCTTAAGGATAGGAATATAATGATACATTATAACTATATAATAATTTAGTGTTTTCGATAAAGATACAGGTTATGTTTTATATATGTCAGAGAATAAGAGAATGAGAGCGTAAAGCATAGGGGTGTAAGGTTCTCCGCCGACATAGTCATTAATGGCATCCATAATCATATCAATTAATCATAAATCACATCAATTTTCATACTGTGGGCGTTGGTGGGTAATGTTAGTGCAATCAAACACTTTATTAATTAATTCAGATTATAATGTTCAATAACTTAATGTTCCCGACATCAATTTACACTCATTAACAATAATAGCTAAGAACGCGACAATTTCAATAGTCGACCGCTATGGCGGACCGTTACCCGAGAACTACCAAGAGATGTGCACCGGATCGTCACTTATTGACTCTGCCCCACGCCGATAGACAGATGGTGCTAGCGTTCCACAGACTACAGAACTCCGACAGTGGTGCCACACTGCTGTTTAAAAATGTTTACCACCATTAGTAAACATTTTCATGTTAGGTAATGTTAGTTAACATTTCTAAACAAAATTATACAATTATTTATAATTCATACAAATTATACAGTTATTTAATTACGAGCTTGTTTGTTAACATTTTTATTAGTGTTGGACCATTTAAAACATCTAACAATTTGAAACATAATGTAACAATTTCTCAGCCTCTCATTATTCCGTACAATATTTAGTTTTATAGTAAAAAAGCGAAGAGTACAATTATTAAAAATCCAAAAATAATCCAGTAAAACATTTGCGATAAAAGGTTGAGAAATCATTTGCAGATACCAGAATTAATCTAGGATTTACCTTTACAAAAGTTCAAGTAACTGAGAAAGCTATTCTAAAGCTTGTATATTTATAGGTTTAAGAAAGTTATATATAAAAAGACAATAAGGTAAAAGTTGTTTGGAAATCAACCTTTCGAACCAGTGGTAGATTCTTTATGTATGGAGAGACTTACCGATTCTAAAGAGCTTGTTTAGGTTTAGATTCCTGGTAGGAAGAATGTAAGAAATTGCATTTTCTAAATTATCTGCGTATGAAATGGTGGAAGGTTTCATCCATGACTTATCATCATACCAGCACAGATTTCCAAGCAAAACAAGCTTGCGTTCCGGTATCATACTGTATACTAACCATAAGATATATATTACCTTTACCATGTATCTAATTATTATAACTTACTATAAGGTGAGATTAAGTGCACCTGAGGAGGGGCCTCCGAGATATCAGCAACGAAATTGGTTGGAGCGCGGTCACTTCCTTCTGTAAGAACGTGATCTCATAAAGTGGGAATTTACCACCAAGCAAGAGTTTTGTCGGTACTATGCTGTGTAGAAACCGTAAGAGGTAAAATAAATAAAGGGAGAGGGAAACCAAGGCCACCTTCGTTCGAAGAGAAAGAGGAGACATGCTTTTACGCATCTTCTATTGCTTTGATTGGTTGTGATGTCCGGAAACCTCTGGCGCTTCAGATCGTAATGTGAAGGGTACCACAGTGAGTATTCTGTTAGGCAGCGTGTCCTAAACTCTTGGTTGAAAGTATAAATATAAAAGCTGGAGTTCGAACATTTCGCAGAAGGATATACTAGGGGTGGAAAGGGAGGTCGTTGCGGATGCCTCTTCTCGCTGACGGAGGAGGGCTGGAGGACGAAGATGGTGCTTTGCCCGCCTCCTTCCTGCATCTTAAATTGCTTTTGAAAAAGCAATAGAATCCGGAGTGTCAGACTAGAATGTTTTTTTCTGAGCCTCTGGCCCCTCACCGTAGGATTAAGACGGTTTCGCTGGGTTTTAGTGGATATTCTGGTTAGTTTCTAGAGAGTCTCACACTCCCAACTGATGACTGATCCGTTGGGGTTCGTAAATGCATTTCCCAGCGAAAAAAAAGCTGAAAAGGTAGCTCAGACACGAGTACTATTTCACAGTAGACAAGGTCTCTGATACCAGTTAACATACTACAATTGTCTCCCATCTCGTCGTATAAGCGAAGTCAATAACAGAAGCTACCAGAAATATGTCAACAATGTATCTGGCATGGGCTAATGAACAATTACAGGGTTTACCTATTAGATACCTAATTAATTAGCCTTAATCTCATGTTTGGACATCAACGTAATGCAATTAAAGCAATGTACTGGAATGGCATACGTCTTCAGAATGCAATTATATGCACTCTGTTTAACTTAAGAAAACTGTTTTTTGAGTGAGAAATTTCAAATAAAATAAAGTCAGTTCTTACGTCATCTAGCAGGAACTCTTAGTTTTGGAACAGTGGTTGTGCAGGAGCCATGGAACGCTCTTGTATAGACCGGTGCAGGTGCTCACCGGACACGGCTGTTTCGGGAAGTACCAGGAGGAATCGCCTGTCTGCCACGAGTGCGGTGACCCCGTTGACACTGCGCACCATACTTTGGCAGATTGCTCGGCGTGGGTAACACAGCGGCATCTCTTGGTGTCGTTGATTGGCGGAGACCTCTCGCTGACTAGCATCGCCCGTGCAATGGTCGCTAGCGCAGCAGGGTGGAGAGCCGTCGCCTCCTTTTGCGATAATGTTATCGTACTAAAGGAGGCACATGAGAGGGAGCGGGAGGTTGCTCCTGATGCCCCTGCTATGCGTCGCCGAAGGTTGGGCGGTAGAAGGCATGGATTTGCGTGCCTCGTCCCAAACCCTTGAGTCTGAGTCTTGATTCGGCTTCATCCAGGACATCATATTGGTTTGCAAACTTTTTTATAGATATTAATACGTTTTATAATATTGTAGAACATTTTGATGCCCAGTCCATTCCACTCCATTAGCTTAGCTTTTGTTGCATCTGTAATCTTTTTTATACTATTAGCAATAAAGACTTATAAATAAATAATGTAAACTCATAAGTGGAGGCAGTATAGTTTTCGCAACATGATTTTAATGAATATCTAAAAAAGGTATTTTATTAACGATTATTTAATTGATTTGGAATTATTAATGATATATTGGCACATGACTGTGATAACACCTGATGATACAGTCGAAGATGGAAACGCGCTAATCTGGTAAAAGCCAATTTAGTTTTATATACATTTTTTAATTTGAATTTACTATAGAGGGCTATAATTCAAATCCCATGTTACGTTGTGAGCTATAACTCCCAAATAAAGGACTTTCAATGCATACAAAAACCTTCATTGTCAGTTTTGGCTCGAGGGCAATATATCGAGGGATCACTCCAAAGCATATTTTACGAGTTCTCCCCAATACAGGAACCGCAGGCTGCTTTATAGTACACAAACCGATGCCAAAGGCTTTACTCATGTAATAGAATGTTGTAAAATATTTAAACCACAATATTTACCAGCGACATCGTCAGTTTGGCTCGATGAATTTCGTTGTAAAATCAATACCTTCTTGTATGTTAATATATGTAAAGGTTTCTGTATAAAACGTTGATANTTAGTGGGTATTCTGTCTCATCAGTGAGCCCCACACTCCCGACACTTTCCAAGTCGAGGTGCGTAAAAGCACTTCCAGTGAAAAAAAAACCTCTTAATTTGGTATATTTGTCAGTTTGTTTTATAACTAGCAATGCCCCGCGGCGTCACCCGCGTAGATACCGATCTAGTGGCAGTGGAATGTCTGTTATGTATAACTATTAGATTTATGTTTGTTAGAAGTTAGAAAAGTTTTATCTCGTTTAGTTTTTCCTCAAATCAAAACATTTAATCGCTGAATATAGCATACATATTACATAGCCCCATTTTACTTATTTAAGTTTGCGAAATTACAGGTTTTAAAATTAAATTACTATTGTTAAATAATATTATTATTTGTAATCCTTTATTGTCTTAGAAATTCCCTATACACGACATTTGACGTAGTTTTATTTTGTTCTGGAGTTTTTTTAATTCGTTATATCTTTTGAATAAAATGTCCGATTTTAATAATTTAAAAAGTATTTTAAAGGTATTGAAATGGCTTTTAATAAAACATATTATACACAAAACATAATAGACTAAGGATCAATACATAGGTTTGAATAAGTATAGGTTCGATTATTGTCGGCACTTTTATTAACTTTTAAAATGCAAAAAAGTACTTACAGCGTCATAACTACAGCAGTTGGACTTATGGTTTTGCGAACTTTTTTTATAGATATTAATACGTCTTATAATATTGTAGAACATTTTAATGCCCAGTCCGTTCCACTCCATTAGCTTAGCTTCTGTAGCATCTGTAATCTTTTTTATACTATTAGCAATAAAGACTTATAAATATATAATGTAAACTCATAAGTGGAGGCAGTATAGTTTTCGCAACATGATTTTAATTAACATAAAAAAATGTATGTTATTAACGATTATTTAATTGATCTTTAATTATTAATGACGTAGCACTTGACTGTGATAACACCTGATGATACAGTCGAAGATGGAAACGCGCTAATCTGGTAAGAGCCAATTTAATTTCATATACATTTTTTAATTTGAATTTACTATAGAAGGCTGTAATTCAAATCTCATGTTACGTTGTGAGCTATAACTCCCAAATAAAGGACTTTCAATGCATACAAAAACCTTCATTGTCAGTTTTGGCTCGAGGGCAATATATCGAGGGATCACTCCAAAGCATATTTTACGAGTTCTCCCCAATACAGGAACCGCAGGCTGCTTTATAGTACACAAACCGATGCCAAAGGCTTTACTCATGTAATAGAATGTTGTAAAATATTTAAACCACAATATTTACCAGCGACATCGTCAGTTTGGCTCGATGAATTTCGTTGTAAAATCAATACCTTCTTGTATGTTAATATATGTAAAGGTTTCTGTATAAAACGTTGATAAAAAATAGTTGGTATCGATGCAAATTTCATTCGAATTTCGCTCAATAAGTGTCATATTATAGTATTTATGTCTTTGTTACTATAACCGTTTCATTGATACCATAGTATGGTCTCAACTCGGGCAATCGGTAATATAAGCATCTCTTTCTTTCTAAGTCATAATGTGTATTATCTATTTCGCTTCTCGGTAACTGCAGTAACATGATATAGGTAGAGATAAGACCAGACAATAGAAAAATCAGTTACAAACTGACCGTTAGTAACGGTGCGTGTGTATAAGTTTTTTTGTGGTATGGTATAAACTCTGAGTGTTTATTAGTGATTATTTATATTTTTGATTATATAAGCGATGTGAATAACAATGAAAACCCCTGAGGTGAGTTTTAATTTATAAGACATGAGCCTATAAATACGAGACCGCCTTTTTTCACTATCTCTAAGTTTAGCGCAACATTACGCTACACCAGAATTTTAATTCAATAAACAAAAGGTAAAATTATATAGTTTAACTATTAGCAAACATAAAAATCATAACATTTGGTAGTCCTTCATGAACAATTAAGTTCCAAGAGCCACTTTAGCGTCATTCGAACCGCGGGCAATGGACGATTATTTCCGTTAACCAAGCGCGGACATTATTGTGTTAGAAATAAACCACTGTCGGGCGTCCAAACATATAAATACTTTATTCTTATAATTAAGCTCAAGCAAGACATACGCATCCTGATTTATAGGAAAGAAGGTTTTTAGATCATATACCCATCAAGTTTCTTCACGGTGGATTGACAGTCAAAAAATACCCCAGATTTAGTCCCGGAATATGCAAGCTTCACCGAAAAGCGAACTCACGGTTCGAAAGTGTGGTTTCTCTAGGTGAAAATCCACACATATCACTACTAGGCCATCATAGCTGCTATAATTTAATAAGTAAGCTTAAAGTCTTATAATATTATCGAAATATAAATAGATACTTACTTACCGGACACAAAGCCTTTGCAAAGCTTTCACCTTAATTAAAACAGTAGCTGTTTGTGATTTTACACAGTAACGTACATTATATTTCGCTCTTCAATTCGCCAATTTAATGTACAAATGTGGATGCTCTCTGCTAATTAATTGGATATGTTCATGTAAATACAGTACTTAATACTTTAATACAAAATTGTTATCGATTTTTCATTTACACACTGGAGTTTTCTTTATTTTTTTGCTGACTAGTTAACACTTGAATGCAATATAACTGATAGTAAGTTATTATACAGTCAAAGATGGAAACGCAATATTTTGCTGGTACAGTAGTAACCAAGTTCGTCGGCTTACATTACTCTTGACCTGACCATTATTTAAAACGTCCTGGATTTGGTCCAGGAACATTCGCCTTAGTCTTCCCTTCCGAACTTTCCCATTTACTTTTGACTCATAAATCCTTTTTGTCAGTCTCCTTTAATTCTTTCTCTCTACGAGTCCAAACCATCTAAGCATACCTTCCTCAATTTTAGTCTCTATGTCTTATTTTATACCACAACGTTCTCTTATCACATTATTTCTTACTTTGTCACTCAGTTTTAAACCATACTTCGACGATCAACTTTTGTGATTCTTCTGCCATACCCAACTTTTACTGCCATACATAATTGTTGGCACCAACACTCCTCCATGCACAGCCAGTCTGGTCCGTTGAGATACCATATTCCCTGAACTTTCCATTCAATATCACTTTTACATGTTCCATCTTTTGTAAATATTGATCCCAAGTATACAAATTCTTTTACACCTTCCACTTATTCCCCATCTATAAAAATATTGCATTTCACCAAAAATTCATCATTTCATATTCTAATTTGTCGGTGAGAGGCTTAGCCGCAGATAGTGTCTACCCTACTAGCAGAAGAAGTACAAGCATAGATATTTGTGCTAAGGTATGATGCTGTGTAGAAACCTTAAGAGGTAAATGGCCTCTTACCAGATCAGCAATCAGCAAGTCTCACAATTTCGGATGGGGCTTTATACTCAAAATCCTAATGTAAGATATTGTTTTTATGTGATTACCCAGCGACTTGAAAACTTGACAAACTTTCCAATTTCCAAACAGAGAAGTAAATCACTATAAATCAGTACTTCATGACCTGCAGCCGAATAGGCTAACCATTAGTCCAATGAGGCAGTTAACTATCGATTAACGGTTAATGAACTAAGCAAGTGTAATATCAAAACCAGAGGCTCTGTCCACGTTATAAATTAGACAATCTCCCTGATATATACCTCTGCTTTCCTGAGCAGAGGTCGTCAGTAACTCATTTTTATTGGTACGATAAGGGATCGAACAAAGAACACTTCGGTTATGAATCAAAATTGAATTCATTTTAAAACGATAGTGCGATAATGTCACGGATTTAATGAGGCGTATAATTAATTTATAACTTTTCACTATCAAAAACGGTATTTAATTAAAGACTAATGTTAATAAAAGCCGTTATACGGTACGTTAATTTTAAAATATGTGTATATCACATCAAATTAATGGATATGGGTGTTACTAACATTAATTATAACACGTCTGGCTTAATGGATATAATGTTTTAATAATTTTAGTGGTTATAAATTAATGTAAATTGCTTGCGAAAAATTTTATACGTAAAAATTTAATCAAGTAATATTTTCGTTTGCTCAAAAGATTTGCCTTTAATTATAATTTCGTCAGCAATCTATTTCAATAAAAAATCAATTGCTGATACTTAGTCTGGCTTATGCTGAAGAACAAGAATTGTAGAAGTTCAGGGAAAGTTGAAATGGTGAGTAAATATGAAAAAAATGCTTGGAATATAATAAAAACAACAATTTCGTTGTAAAGTTTCCTATCCTAATCCTACCTATGTCAAACACTTGGTGATCGTCCCGTCGTTTAGAAATCAATTAAATTTAATAGTCGTTTAGAAATCAAATTAAATTTAAAGTAAACTTCAAAATTTATTTTTGGTTTTGAACGACAACAGTTTGATGTCCATCCCGTCGTTCAGAATTCAATTAAATTTAAAAGTCGTTCAGAAATCAAAATAAATTTAAAAATAGTCTTTTAATGTTTTTTGTTTTGTTTTTAATGACAACAATTTGATGTCAGTCCCGTCGTTCAGAAATCAAATAAAATTTAAAAATAGTCTTAATTCTTTTTTGGTTTTGAAAAACAACAGTTTAATGTCCATCCCGTCGTTCAAAATTCTAATTAATTTAAAATATTTTCTTTTTTAACTTTTGACATTAACAACTAATAATTTCTGATCGCAAATATAATATTTTACGGACTTTGCCGTGAATCTTAGCGTAACGAAATTTTGGTAACGAGAAATTCATTCATGATTTTTTCACAAATATGTGGATTTTTAAATAAATATTGATTGAAATCCACAAATATGTTTTATCGATATACTTTAAGAATAATATTCCTTCACTTTGGCTTAAATTTTCGATTTTGTTAATTTTTTCCATTTTTTTTTAAATAAGTCATTATTATAAGTTTTGGGCAGATATTTAAGTATTTTGGGTTAATATTATATGCATAATTAATATATATACACATATAAAGATGTATGTCAAGTAATCATTACGACTTATATTTTTCGATGCGATATCAGTTCAGTGGATGAAACGATTGTAAATTTTTAAATATTTTCCATCGTTCTTTTAATTCCAAGTTTACAGATGTTAGGGTATTATTACAATAAATATTTTGTTAGCAAAATGCTTCGACTTTCATCGCCGAGAGACCTCTCGACATTAAATAAAAAGGTAATAAATCCGTTAATTTGTCACCGAGCAGCGTTAATGCGGATGAATGGCCCAAACAACATCTGAATTAAACTCGAGTAATAATGAAGTGGTCGCGTTCGTCTTCATTTAAGGCTGTAATTCGCTATATTAGATACATGTTAAGTCTACCAACTTTTGGGTTCATCGGATAGCGCCAGTTTGGGTGAGATTGTTTGACAGTTTTGGGTTTGAGACGCTTTGTTAAATGACGTTGACATTCCCCGGCCCTTGGGGAGTTTTTTCGTTATCATATGTCGTGAGAGCCATTAATCAACCGGCTAGATCAACAAGAACTTTTGTTCAATTCCCTTCCTTGTAGATGTATATAATTTTTATAGTTAATTGCTTAAGTTTTACTCAAAATACTCGTATAATATTTAATATTCTAGCAAATAAGTAAGTAAAGTAAGTAGCAGCACATTAACGTCCCACTGCTGGGCACAGGCCTCCTCCCTCATATGAGAGAGGGTTTTTTATAGCATGGACCCACCATGCTGCTCCACTGCGGATTGGCAGGCATAGTACAACAAGTGCACTCTCTATTCCTTCACTCTCATAGCCCGGTGTGACGGGAATCCGACGCGACCGGAGAGAGATCAGGCGCAGGACCGACGGCTTAACGTGCTCTCCGAGGCACGGGGGTGGATCACACCGCCAACTTCCCAACTTCGGGCAAATATTGAGAAAATCTTAATAGAAAACTCAATATCGATTTTTGACTGGCCCGACCCGGGACTCGAACCCAGGACCTCATGTCTGTAGTCGAACATGCTAACCACTAGACCAATGAGGCAGTTAATATATTAAAGTTTAATATTCTAGGAAAATATCTACTTACTGCCACCTGCTGTTTATTAATTTCTCGTGTTTCTAAACTGTCCAGTGACTATTGTGTTTAGTGACAATGAGCCAAAGCATTCGCTCCAATGAGTGTTTTCATTGTTTTATGTAAGAGAAAGAATGCAAATATATATTTTTTTTAGAATAATAGGTTGTTGTGATAATTAATAAAAGATACAGGAAGACTCATATCACTTCGTGTAAAACGTAATAAAGAAAACTATACAATGTTTTAGTTGACAACTTGAGCCTTTATTATTAAATTCGCGAAGCTAGTGATATATATGCGTATTTATAAAATATATGTCGGAGAATAAGAGAGAAGGAGCATAAAACATAGGGGCGCAGGGTTCTCCGCCGACATCGTCATTAATGGCATCCATAATTTCCATACTGTGGGCGTTGATGGGTAATGTTGGTGCAATCAAACATTTTATTAATTAACTCAGATTATAATGTTCAATCACTTAATGTTCCCGATATCAATTTACTCAAACTCTTTAATAATAATAGCTAGGAACGCGACAGTTTCAAAAGTCGACCGCACCGGCGGGCCGTCATCCGAGGACTACCGAGAGACGCGCCATTTGACTCTGCCCCACGCCGATAGACAGATTGCGCCAGCATTCCACATAATATAAAAGTCAATTGCTGTTTATTAGTCTACCTAAAACTTGAGAACGGCTGGATTGATTTGACTAAGTTTAGTTTTAGATTATTTGTGGAAGTCCAGAAATGGTTTCAATATTGAGTAAATATGAAAAAAAATGCTTGGAATATCAATAAAACAACAATTTCGGCTTCCCTTAGAAACGTGTCCTACCTGTCAAACGCTTGGTTCGTGCCATAGTTTAGAAATCAATGAAATATAAAACATACAGACATAGCATCACGCCTCATTCCCATAGGGGTAGGCAAAGACCACGTCCTTCCACTTGCCACGATCCTTGCATATCTCCTTCGCTTCTTTCATTCTCATTAAACCTTTCATACTAGTTCGTCGGTTTAAAGTACTCTTGACTTGGCCCTTATTTAAAATGTCCTGGATTTGGTCCATGAACGTTCGCCTTGGTCTTCCCCTTCCAACTTTCGCATTCACTCTTGACTCATAAATCCTTTTTGTCAGTCTCCTTTCATTCATTCTCTCTACATGCCCAAACCATCTAAGCATACCTTTCTCAATTTTAGTCACTACGTCTTCTTTTATACCACAACGTTCTCTTATCACACTATTTCTCACTCTGTCACTCAGTTTTAATCCACTCATGCTTCTCAACGCTCTCATCTCTACCGCATTTATTTTACTTTTGTGATTCTTCTGCCATACCCAACTTTCACTACCATACATAATACTAATAAATATAAAAGTCGTTAAAAAAATCGAGTTAAATTTGAAAGTATTTTTTTGGTTTTAAATCACAAACGTTGGAAAGTTTCTGGTCATTCAAAAATCGAATTTAATTTAAAAGAATACTTTTGTTTTCTTCTTTCATTTGTTTTTGACATTTGACATTGACAACCAACAATTTCTAAACGCAACTATTATTATTTGCGGTCTGGCGGGATTCTGAGCGTAAAGGCCGCGTTTTATTAATTACGAATTCTTTTGGATCCGATTAAGTTATGACCACGATTTGTACTAAAGTTATTTATTCTGAGGCGGTACGAAGTATGTTTCATTTTAACTTAAATATAATAGAGATGTTGTTGTTTTCTTGCCCTTATCCCACTAGGTGGGGTCGGCACAGCATGTTACCTTTCGCCACTTCACTCTATCCGCTGTCATTTCTACATTCACACCCTTAATACACATAGGCCCTGCCGCTTACTATCATATTTAGAACCCTCTTACATACATGGCTATCCTCCCTTCTCATTACGTGTCCATACCAGGCTAACCTTCCACTCCTTAACTTCTCGGTCACTGGTGCTACTTTCACACTTCCTCTAATATACTCATTCTTAATCTTATCCAATTTTGTCACTCCACACATCCATCTCAACATTCGCATCTCCGCTGCATGCAATTTCCTTTCATTCTCCCCTTTGGTGGCCCAGCACTCTGATCCATACAGGATGACAGGTCTTACGATCGTCTTATAAATCTTCCCCTATAATTTAAGGGGCATTCTGGCATCGCAAATAGTTATACAAAGAGATAGTTATACAAAAAATACGAGCTTCATTCTCTTATGTTTTTATATTAATACAGTTTTGGTTTTCAGCAGAAAAGCAACCAAACCATAGATTATACCATATTTAATAATAAAAATTGTCATTAAAATATAAAAAGTCGAAAATTTTTACACATAATTTATTGCAATCTCAAATGACGAATTGTAAATAAAAATGCCTCGTGATTTTTGGTAAATTTTAGAAATAACTATTTAAAACGCTGCACATCTTCGTGACGCTAATCACGCGTTTTATCTGTAAAAAATTACCCTCATTCACCATAAAGAAATTTAATATCAAAACTTTATACGGTACATTATTGTTTGTTTAGGACAAAATAACATTGTTTAAATACATTTCCCTTTAGAATCGAGCTCGTGTCGACTTTCTCGATATATACAAGAGAGACACTGACAGCTGGACGTAGAATGCAATAGTGGAGTTTCATCAGCAGTATACTTTAACGTATTGTTAAACGACGGAGAATTTTATAAATTATCACTGAATTCCTACGGGACCGTTACATCTTCCATTGTACGTTCACATGTCAAACTACTATGTACCCTCCTGGTCTTAGAACGTAACTGTTTTTGAATTTGAAAAGCTTTTATCATGGTAAGTAGCAGCCCATTAATATCCCACTGCTGGGCACAGGCCTCCTCACTCATAGGGGATTGGCAGGCATAACTCAAGTGCACTCTCTATTCCTTCACTCTCATAGTCCGGTGTGACGGGAATCCAACACGACTGGAGAGAGATCAGGCGCAGGACCGACGGCTTAACGTGCTCTCCGAGGCACGGGGGTGGATCACACCGCCGACTTCCCAACTTCGGGCAAATATTGAGAAAAAATCTTCATAGAAAACTCAATATTGATTTCGAACTGGCCCGACTCAGGTCCTCACGTCTGTAGTCGAACATGCTAACCACTAGACCAATGAGGCAGTTATCAATTTATCATGGAACAGTTTAAAAAAGAATTGCGTTATTGAACGTTATGCGTTATGTGAGGCATATTATATATGCGAGTTTGTATAAGTGTCTGAAATATGATGAATGATGAATGACTCATCCTCCACGTGTACATTTTTTTTGAAGTGAAACTTCTTCAGGCGCATGAGGGTAAAATTTTTACTTAGAAATTATCGTCACGAAGATGTGCTTTGTATGCAAATTCGTTTAAAAGTTAGGTAGTTTTAATAATTACGAATAACATTCAATAATTCAATATAAAATGAAAATATTTCTAAAATTCTCTTTTCTAAATTTTAAATCCAAAAACAATACTTTAAATTCAAAAACTTACTAATTTAACAAATAAAGTAACAGGTTCTATATATATAAATCAGGATTTTGTGATGGAATCACATTTCCCTGTGAGAATCAATTCTCACAATATACTTGTAATATAAATTAAATAATGTTTAAAATTTTCGTAATTATATTCACATATACAGTTTTAGATTTGCCTTTACATAATTAAAAAAACAAAAGTGTGTGCGTTCAAAGCATACATGTCAGAAGCGAAACTTCTTTGGCAAAATATTTTTTAAGTCTTGTTAATATTTATACAAATCAATAATTTTCGATTTCCGGGACTTAGAGATACGAATAATTTATTGAGATCTCAAATTACGAATTGTAAATAAAATGCCAAGTGTTTTTGTCAATATTAGGAATTATGACTTAAATTTTGTTTTTGAATTAAGAAAATTTATGAAATATTTTTATTTTATATTTTATGAAAAATAGTATATTAAATTATTATACGACCAGTGGCAAATTAATCTGCCACATGTTAATTGTAAATATTATAAATATAACCGCTAATCTTCTTAACGCTAATCACACCTTCAATCCCTTAAAAATTAACCCTCATGCGCCTAAAGAAGTTTCACTTCAAAAAATATATAAGGCGTAATATACTGTTCAAGATTATTTAACGGATAGAAATGTATATAACACAATTAGTTAACAAAGCAACAGTTGAAATGAATGAGTACTTAGTTTCTTGCCGGTTTCCTCTCAGTAGAATAGATTTTACTAACCAGTGTGGGATTTGTCATCAACTCATAGACTAACGACGATTCAACAGAGCTTTTTTCTTTTTATAATATACGAGTAAGCTATGTAGATTTTTAAGAAGCAATGGACTGTTTTTCTTCGAACAGTGCGTGTTGCCAGTGCTTACCTACGGATCGGAATCGTGGTCGCTGACTATGGGCCTCATTCGAAAGCTCAGAATCACTCAGCGTGCGATGGAGAGGGCTATACTCGGAGTTTCTCTACGCTATCAAATTAGAAATGAGGAGATCCGTAGCAGAACCAAAGTCACCGACATAGCCCTACGAATCTCGAACCTGAAGTGGCAATGGGCGGGGCACATAGTCCGACGAACCGATGGACGTTGGGGTCGGAAAGTGCTGGAATAGCGAACCCGCACTGGACGACGCAGTGTAAGAAGACCCCCCACAAGGTGGACCGACGACATAAGGAGAATCGCCGGTAGCCGCTGGAGTCAGGCGGCACAAGATCGGGCCTGGTGGGCATCATTTCGTGAGACCTATGTCCAGTACTGGACGTCCATCGGTTGAAGCGACGAATGGACTTTTAGACTAAATTTTGCCTCTGAGAGAAAATTCTCTTAGGATTTAAGACAGTTTATTTGCAATGATGATATGTAATGTGAAGTAGTAAATGTTTTACCACCTTATTCGACTTTCCGGCAGTGCTTTTTATTTAATCCAGAAATTTGTCCGCCGCTTGCTGTGCCCCCGCACGGACGTTTTTGCGTCGATTGCCCCGCGTAATTAATGTTATGATTTTTATTTTTGCTAATAGTTGAATTATACAATTTTGTCATTTGTTTATTGAATTAAGACTCTGATGTATTGTCATGTTGCGCTTAACTGTGAGATATTGAAAAAACTTCGTCTTGTATTTATAGGTTTATTATATCTTAAAATTTAAAACTTATCTCAAGGGTTTTCACTGTCATTCAGATCACTTATATAATCCAAAACACAAATAATCACTAACTTAACTTAACTAACTTCGACGCGACACACGCATCGTTACTAACGGTCACTTTGTAACTGGCTTATCTTTTGTTTTTTCTATTGCCTGGTCTTATCTCTTCGCATATTTTGTTACTGCAGTTACCGAGAAGCGAAATTGATAGTACACTTTATGACTTAAAAAGAAAGAGATGCTTATACTTCCGATTGCCAGAGTTGAGACAGAACTATGATATCATGTCAACCGGTAGACACGGACGATTGAACGGTTAATCATATCATTCACTCAGATTGTATACCATAGGATTTAGGATATAGGTTTCTTGAATAGTGAACAAGCACTGAAAACCACAGAGTGCACAGTAAGTTAAGTAAGGTAGTGACAAAGTAGTTTGGAAATCAGCATTGGATAGACATCGTTGGAAATAACAATATAATGACGATTACAGTTTCAAGTTTAATCAGGAGAAAGTAACTTTAAACTTTAAGTCGCTATATATTACGAACTTGATTTGACTGTTCAAAAAGTGCTATTAAAGCCTATTTAATTTTAAAATAAACAATATTCATAACAGTTTACGTTCTACAACTGGCAAGTGACGTATTATAGGATTCCCATATTCCCACGTCTCATTTTTATGCGGCGTATTTTATTCCAGGATACTTAGTTCGATCTTTGACGGGGAATAGTTTTGTTCTTTGAAAATACCTTTAATTTGTTATTTTATTTGACACAGCGAAATTTCGATGTTATCAATTACTTTACTAGTTATAACTATCTACTAGTCTCTTTGGAAGATCTTAATGCAATACTCATGACTTCATGACCTCAGCAGAGTCTCTCGACAGTTTGGCCTAAAAATTAACATGGATAAGACGAAAGTAATGTCCAATATCCATGTTCCGCTCCACCCAGTCATCGTTGAGAACTCGGCACTCGAAATTGGTGACGAGGGCACATACGTGGGATACATAGTCCAGCTAGGTAGATCCAATTTCAAGAAAGAGGTCAACCGCCGAATCCAACTCGGTTGGGCAGCGTTCAGGAATGGTAGACATTTTCGTCCAATGTTCCTCAATGCCTGAAGACTAAAGTCTTCGAACAGTGCGTGTTGCCAGTGCTTACCCACGGATCGGAAACGTGGTCGCTGACTATGGGCCCCATTCGAAAGCTTAGAGTCACTCAGCGTGCGATGGAGATGGCAATGCTCGGAGTTTTTCTACGCAATCAAATCAGAAATGAGGAGATCCGTAGCAGAACCAAAGTCACCGACATAGCCCTACGAATCTCGAACCTGAAGTGGCAATGGGCGGGGCACATAGTCCGACGAACCGATGGACGTTGGGGTCGGAAAGTGCTGGAATAGCGAACCCGCACTGGACGACGCAGTGTAAGAAGACCCCCCACAAGGTGGACCGACGACATAAGGAGAATCGCCGGTAGCCGCTGGAGTCAGGCGGCACAAGATCGGGCCATGTGGACATCATTATGGACCTATGTCCAGCAGTGGACCTCCATCGGTTGAAGCGACGACGATCTAGTATTAATTTAATAATCTATTCCGATGATGCATTCCAAAGATCTTCCAAAGTTTATAATCTTTATAAAAGTGAATCTAGTTACATAAGCAATTACTGGTACCGAAAAAGCATAGGAAATGTAGATTTTTCAATTCATATTATAAGTTACTTCCCCTATAGGAGGTGTTAGGAAATCGTTCCCGAATACGAAGAGAGACGATAGTACTAATAACACTTTTGATGATGGGACGAAAAAAATGGATCCTGATAAAAAAAAAAACATACGTTTACATAACGTTTTATTAGCGTTAATTATGCTCAATGATGGTAGTATAGCTAAATTAAACTCAATTTAGTCGTTTCTTTAACACGCACACCGGCCGCGGCCGCGTGCATTCGTTGACCCGAGCGTCAGCTGATTGTGTTTCGTTGTTGGTTTTTTTAAAAGTAAACTTGTGTAGTTATTGCCTCATTGGTCTTTTTTTATTGCTGTTTAGCGCTTGGCTGTGTTCTCACTTGATGGTAACTGATGATTCTAAGATAGAAGCGCGCTAATCTGGTAGGACGCGATATACCCCTTACGGTTTTTACACAGCATCGTCCAGGGTATTCTAATTATGTATCTTTCTTTTTAATGCCCAAACATTTGTTGGTTACATGATTTAAAAGTCTATAAATGACATTGGTAGAAACAATTTTAATTTTGTACAGTACAGAAACAATGTAAAGGGAATAGGACTTAAAAAACAGGTTATTTGGTACTCTCTTGTTTCCCTTGTTCAAATATTAAAGTGTTTTTAAGAAAATGGGGAATGGGCGGAAGTAAATTATTTCATAAACTTTCGACTTAAGCGTCCGAATTATTCATAGGCTTACGGGAATAACACAGACCACAGGATAAAGTATATTAAATATTTACGACATTTTCGCGACGTTGGAGTTGAAAAGCTCACTTGCTGACATGTTTTGAAAACCCCCGCAGTGAGTTCTAAGTAAGTTACTTTGAAGTGTAAACCATTACTCGTGACAGACTAGTTTTTTTCCGCTGGTTAATATTTTATGCACACCGGATGATGTATAAAACTTCATCAGAACGCTTGGCTCTCAATGACTATACCGGGATACCTGTTGGGGAGGGATTCAGGTTCAGACGAATCCCTCCGGGTGTTCTTAGGACTTCTATCTTGCGGGTTCGGATCTTTGCTTCTTCGTTTGGCGCTTCAATGTTCAGTGCTTCGGTCTTCAGTTCTTGTAGGATCAGTTTGTCCGTGTTCAAGCTTGGGTCATCAGGTTTCAGTGCTTCTACGTTCGGTTCTTCAGAGTCCAAGTTTCGATTTTTCGGATTCGGGTTCAGCAGAGTCCAGACGTTACTCATTGAAATCACAAAAACAGGTAAACCTTCGTATCTTAGAAGTAAACTAGCTTAGATGTACGATGAAGCAACTGATCGACTTAGAAGTTCCAAGGATCGGCCACCATACTGCTGCACTCAGCGGTACTTTTGGATGCACAGCTACAAGCTGCTAGAACAATATTTCAACAGACGTAAAGGATTCAAAAGGTATGCATTTTAAACTAGCAATTATGTGTTATCGCTTAAAGCTTTATGTAAATCATTAATTGTTATTTCTCTCACCACTGTACAATTTCAGTAAACTGCTTTCTTTCTAATGTATTGAGCTCTGGCAATTAATAAATCATACTAAAAGTTTCAACAAACGGGGAGGAAACACGTAAAACTGCGCCTTCTGGCATCCCCTCTTCTCCAGGAAGTAGAAGGACTATAGAGCGCATCTTTCCCTCTGTAATTCCTCCTTCTGCAAGATGACAGCCCCACAGACATGTATCACACTCTCCAGCGATAAAATCCTTGACACAACTATAAAAGCTTTACGTTTTCCATTAGCAATGAATGTCATCAGCACCCGTTAAACCTTAATAAATTAAATAAAGTCGTCAACGATTGTATTGTGTATTGTAGTGATTGTATGGTCTGTGTATGTCATCTTCTGAGAAGAACCCACAACAAAATCAGCCGATTATACTCTATACATCATGTTACAACAATTCAGTGTATTTACGTTTGATAAATTAATTCGCTTCCAAGTTTTTAGATCGCCTTAGTAATCCTATAAATTGTAATATGGTTTATCGATTAGCGTCCTTTTTTTTAAAGGTCTAAAATTTATTAGGTTTATAAGTGTAATTATCAGTAGTTTCACACTCAAACAGATATGTCAATTTACAAGTTTTTTCGTAAATAAATATTGTATAGGTGTATATAATTACAATGAAAGGTATTTTGTTTACGCGTGACCGTTTATGGAACAATTTTGTTGTTTTGTATTCTAGTTTACATCAAACATTAAATTTCACGACATTTGTGTGAAAACGATCAGAGAAATGCATTAGTCGAAAAGCGATAATTACTATGCTTTGAATTGTACACAAAATAACTTTCGTGAAAAATACGTTTCAAAGCTATCAAATTAAAATTATGATGGAATATCACAAGTAAATTGGATTTGTATTAAGAAATCACCTTAGTTTAACTCTAGGCTCTTAAACGTGGGTAATTTCTCGTTCCCATGGGGTAGATATCTGTTTAATTTATCTGTATTTAGGGCTTTGTAATCATATAAATAAAATGTTGGCATATTCTGATTCCGGATAAATGCTATTCCGGATATCGTCTCAAGTTTAATTACAGTTTCCGTTGGAAGTCGTTGGTTTAGCGACGACTGTGATTAGTGGAGTTATTATTTTTTGAGTGAGAAGTTTTACAAGGGGTTACAATCGATGGTAGCACAAGGGAGTGAGGGACATTCTATTAGTGACACGAGAGGAGTGATTTGTGGGATATATAATTTAGAATCGTAAAATAGTATTACTCACCTTTTTTCCGCTGGGAAATGCTTTTAGGCACCCCTACCACGAGGGCAGGGAGTGTGGGCCTCACTAGTTTAGCTAGAATACCCACTAAAACCCAGCGACACCCTCATCAACCTCAATTGGAAGTGTCAGAGGCTCCCTTACGCATTCGCTCTGACAATTCCGGTTGCAACCGGCAAAGAGTAGTTTAAGGAGAAGGCAAAAGGCGTTCAAAAAGACGCCTTCGACCACCCGGCCTCCCCTTTGCAGGGGCAGGGCATCAGCAGTACATTCCCTTTTTCTCTCCATTGGCTCCTTCAACGAGATGACACCCTCGCAAAAGGAGGCAAATGCATTCCATCCTACCTCACTGCCAAGCATTGAGTATTACTCACCTCACCAAATTAATTGAACTCTTCAATTATATGTATATAGGAAAAAAAATATGATAACGAAATCTCGAACACTGTATGCCCTATTGATTTAATTTAGCAAAGCAACTCCTTCCGCAACGTTAAGGTTCACAGGGAACAGCTGTTACATATTTTGATAGGATGGAAAATTATGTAACACGGCGGAGTAATATATACTATTGAAAGGAACTAAATCGACCTCTTAGTTTAATTTTTATCTATAGATATATATGTAAAGTTCCTTTCCTCAATTTGACTGGAAAATTTGTATGAAACCCCTCATTTTTAAAGATTGGCATAATCCTTAGATTGTCCAACCACGTTTTATTGGCGACCGTAATATTGCTCGCGATTTTTAAAAGAAATAACCGTCGCCTGCCCCAAGCAGCATGGACGTTTTTGCGTCGATTGCCTCGCGGGTCGGATGATGCTAAAGTGGCTCTTGGGACTTAAATGTTCATAAAAGACTAACAAATTTTATGATTTTTATATTTGCTAATAGTTAAGCTATACAATGCTATCTTTTGTTTATTAAATTAATACTCTGGTATAATGTCATGTTGCGCTAAACTTTGAGATAGTGAAAAAAGTCCGTCTTTTATTTATGGTCTCATATCTTAAAATTTAAAACTTACGTCAAGAATTCTCATTGTTATTCAAGTCACTTATATAATCCAAAAAACAAATAATCACGAATAAATAATCACAGTTTATAAAATACCACAAAAAACTTATCGACCTTCAACGCGACACACGCACCGATAGTAAAGGTGATTATGTAACTGATTTATTTTTGTTTTTTCTATTGTCTGGTGTTATGTCAACGCATATTTTGTTACAACAGTTACCGAGAAGCGAAATAGGTAATACCCATTACGATTTAAAAAGAAAAAGATGCTTATATTTCTGATTGCCCGAGTTGAGACAGAACAATCGTATCATCAACCAGTAACTGACACGGGATAAGCAAGTAACAGCCTTTTAACATGGTCAAGCACGGGTCTCTTCACTCCTACGAGAAAGGGATTTTTAGAGTTTGGATCCATCAAGCTCCTTCAATTCGGGTGTGCTGGATACACATAACTCAATATTTCTTCCGAAATATGCATTTTTTAACTGCTTTTCCTGTACAGAAAAGCAAACTAATGCCGAGTTTGAAATAACAAATAGATACATAAGTTTTTTATAAATAAAAATTGAGACGTGCCTGTCTTGGCTTTGAATCCAAGGAGTCTCTGAATATGAATCCAATCCCTTTAGCATTACGCCATATGTTGACTATGTTCTCTACTTTGTATATCAAAATTTCTATACAAATGTGAAATTCCAAGCCTATAACAAGAAATATGTTCAGGATTGCTACTAAATCGTATAATTATTATATCATTAATATTGTACTTGCAGATTTCTGCTAGTAAGAAATTTGTATCGTGTCATTAGAACTTAAACAATTCCTTACATTTAAATTCTGTTAAAATGGTCTCAATTTTATTAGAAATAAGACTGTGATAACGTGTAAAATTATCGTTGCGGTTGCTAAGTAACTTAGCAGAGAAACCACAAAAACAGGTGTAGTGTAAGCCGAGATTTGAAGAGATTTATTGAGATAGCACTTCTCGCCTCATTAGTTAAGTGGCATTACGTTCCCTTTGAACAACTTTGTTTACTTCGCAAAGATACGAAGTTTTCGCCTTTGTTTTTTCTTGAACAAAGCTAAAAATTGTTTTAACGTAATGATTTATATATTCTATAGAAACAGTTTCTAGAAAGGTAAATATAGGAGATTAGAGCGAACGTGATGATAATAATCCCTCAACAAATCCAACTACTTTTTAAATGAACACGACCACGCCGGTGCTGGTGCCAATTCTACTTTCACTAGCAGAAGCCCTGGATTTGTTTTCCGAAGTATGGACTGTCTCTTCACTATTTTATTTAACACAAAATTATTTGCTGGTGAACTATTTGGAGGCTTCGTTGTGCCAACCTATCAGCACGATGTGCCAAGCAATAATTGCTGATTGGACCGGAGTGGAGAATTTTGGTGGGTCAATGCTCTAATAACCCTCTCTCCTATGAATCAGAAAGCTTCTACTCAGTTAGGGACGTTAATAGGCTGCTACTAGCCTTACCATTTTCTTACGATTCTGTGAAGTAACAGTAAGAGGTAAATTTTCCCTAAACAGCATTCTTCCGTCTGAGATCATATCATCATTTACCATCAGATGAGATTATATTATGGCTGACAGGTAGACCTTTGAATGTAACCGTACTAAACTGATCTAAGATGTTTTCTGCTTAGAGTGGTAACTAACCACGGTCGAAGCCTTCCACCAGTCCAGACTTATATGCAGTATAACACTCAAAAGGGAGGCTACGGGTGTGCAAACGAATTCCCTGTGCTCACAGAGCTGCAGTGTCCAGCGTCCATTATAAATGTACCTGTCAATATGTACTCTGGCGACAGCCTGGGAAAATGCTTGGAAATTCCCTGCTATCTAAAGCGAATGGTCGGGGCGAACAGCAAATAACGCTGGAAAACGCTCGCTTTAACGATAAGGCCCAAGGGCATGTAGCCGACGTAGGTAAACTAATCCTTTCTGATATGTAAAAGGTATAAAGCGAAAGTAAAAAAGACCAAGACCTTATTAGAAATATGAAAAAATCATCAAGGCCAGGTTAA
Organism: Elymnias hypermnestra; assembly: GCA_015832385.1. Taxonomy (NCBI): domain Eukaryota; kingdom Metazoa; phylum Arthropoda; class Insecta; order Lepidoptera; family Nymphalidae; genus Elymnias; species Elymnias hypermnestra. Next base: position 894,354 of record JACTOM010000667.1, read on the forward strand.
CAATGTGAAATGAACTTTTAGTCTTTTCTAATTAGCTCAAAAAAGAGTAATCGTCGAGGAGGTGTTCTAAAGGGCTTTATTTTCGTTTTAGTGATCCGCACCTTATTGGATCATCTGCCATGATGGATTTAATAGAGATTTTTGTTTATTGATTTGCGCGCTTGCTTTTTAATTTACAAGAAAAGTGATAATAAATAAAGTTGTGCGGAATTAAATTACCTAAAATTTTTGTTCCCACAATTTTTTTGCTAAGATCGGTATTACTGGCGATTTAAGGTTGTTAAGTTATCAATGTCCACCCGAGGATTCTCGAAGGACAATTCGTCGCTTCAACCGATGGGCGTCCGCTGGTGGACATAGGTCTTACGTAATGATCTCCACAAGGCCTGATCTTGCGCCGCCTGGTTCCGACGGCTACCTGCGACCCTCCTTATATCGTCGGTCGACCTTGTGGGGGAATCTTCCTACACTACGTCGTCCAGTGCGGGGTCGTCATTCCAGCACATTCGGGCCCCAACGTCCATCGGTTCGTTGGATTATGTGCCCCAACCATTGCCACTTCAGGTTCGCGATTCGTGGGACAATGTCGGTGACTTTGGTTCTACTACGGATCTCTTCATTTCTAATACGAACACGTAGAGAAACTCCATCGCACGCTGAGTGACTCTGAGATTCCGTATGAGGCCGATAGTCAGCGACCACTTCTGAGAACCGAAGCCCATCACTGGCAACACGCACTGTTGGAAGACTTTGGTCTTCAGGCACTGAGAGATATCTGACGAAAATATCTGGCGAGATCCCCGAACGCTGCTCAACCGACTTGGATTCGGCGGTTGACCTCCTTCTCGATATCGGACCTTGCTGGAATATATGTCCCAGGTATGTGTACTCGCCAACAATTTCGAGAGCTGAGTTCGCAACGATGACTGGGTGTGGCGGTACCTGGATATTAGACATCATTTTTGTCTTAACCATCTTCATTTTCAGGATCATCTGTTGAGAAACTCTGCTGAGGTCATCGAGCATTGTATTGAGATCCTCGAGAGTCTCTGCCATAATGACCACGTCATCGACAAACCGTAGTTGAATGGTGTACTTGCCGTTGATGTTGATGCCTAGTCCGTTCCACTCCAAAAGCTTAAAAAGGTCGTCCATCGCCGCAGTGAAGAGCTTTGGTGAGATAACATCTCCCTGTCGCACTCCACACTGCACATGGATGGAGATGCTCCTGCCATACGAAGACGGAGGGATGGTAGTGCTCGCCCGTCATCTACCTCTGGGAAATGGGTGCGGGACCAATTGCCCTTTTATAAGGACTTCGAGGCAGGACATGTGGCATGCCACCAGAACAGGAGGAATACGGAAAGAGGAACTCTGTGGGCATATCGTTGACGAGAGTGCGGATGTATTTCAATCCCGAGCCAAAGAACATAGGGAGGAGCACCGTTTTAGCTGGTAAAAATCCGGCATAACCCGTAACGCTTTTCCCCCGTGGCATTGCGGTTATCCATAAGGATTTCCCGACGAGGAAAAAAAATGTGTGTTTATATAAATAAATGTTGGGTCTTTGATTTACTTAGTTATACTATATTTAGAAAAAATACGATAAAATACTTATATATGAGGTGAATTTAAAATAAAACTATATCATAGAATTTAATAGAACACAACCCAAAGAAGTTTCACTTCCTCTACGTGTACATTTTTGTTTTTCTTTCTCTCTGTATTATGAGTATTTGACAGTGGCATAGCAATATACCATAAGTTGAATTATATTTAATGTTCTGAGCGTCAACTGAATTTACATTTTGTGTTTCGTCGTCGTCGTCGCTTCATCCGATGGACGTCCACTGCTGGACACAGGTCCCACGTGTTTCATTGTTGGTTTATTTTAGTAAAGCAATGTATTTTATGAAACTTTAGTTTACTTCAGCTGTATTAACATGATGGAGCATAAATAATGCTAATAAAAAGCTTTAAAATTATGATTTTGTAAATCAGATTCGACTTTTTCCGCATTATCATCAAAGGTGTCATTAGTAATATCGTCTGTCTTCATTTTCGGAAGCGGTCTTCTAACACCTTGTTTATGTCAGAGTGCTAAAGTCTGTGGAATGCTGGCGCCATCTGTTTATCGTCGTGGGGCAGAGTTAATAGTGACAATCCAGCGCGCGCATCTCGGTAGTTCTTGAGTGACGGTCCGCCAGAGCGGTCAATTATTGAAACTGTCGCCTTCTTAGCTATTATTATTAATGAGTTTGTTTAAATTGATATCGGGAACATTAAGTAATTAAACATTATAATCTGAGTTAATTAATAAAGTGTTTGATTGCACTAACATTACCCACCAACGCCCACTGTATGGATGTGATCCACACTAACGATGATGTCGGCGGAGAACCTTATGCCCATGCTTTATGCTTCTCTCCTTCTCTTTTATTCTCCGACATATATAATATATGGCTTAAATATTTAACTCATTTCCACCAGTTGCGTTTTTTTACAACAAAAAGGAATAGCTTTTATACAAACCATCAATTTTTCTTTAACGTACTGGTAGTTTTATAACTAGAAAAGGGAGTAAATTCAATCTCCCGCATAAACTTTCCAATGACGTCAAACTAAAATATTATCCCTGCATTATCATAATGATACTTTTCAAACCAACCCACTTTATGTTGTTATAGTGGACGCAATATTACAGCTTCGTACACTTTGCAACCACAGTCTAAGCGTCTCTTACAGTCTTATAAAGTAATATTATCAGTACAGTCATAAAAATATGTGTAGAACTTTTATCGGTCATGAAAAATTTCATTCGAGACTTTAGGAACAGTAGAATATTCGTTTCTATTGGTTACTGGTAGATATTCCTGTAATATTAAAGTGGTTTTAATAAAGTCTGCTGTTTATGATAGATACCGGTCAATTTAATTCTAAAAAAGTACTTCAGTTATGGGCATTTTACAAAAAATAAAATAATAATTTCTATGTATTTGGAACTATATTTTATTTTAACAATATTTAACTTTACATTTAAAGAATTTTGTGAAAGATCACATGCAAAAATATAGACATTTTCATAGAGACGTTTACCAAACACTGATTCAATTGATAAGCTCATAACAGATGCTAGAATACTTCATCACCATTAAAATAGATTACTGGAAATCCTTTTGCCGAATTGATTTTATCTAAGAGCTCTAATATCCTTGCTCTACTTTTCCGATTCATTATTTATAACAAATTAAGCACCATGACCAATGCCTTTTCAGGTTCTAGTTATGTCAATGATGTTAATATTCCTACGGATTTCTTCAATCCTGCTATGCAAAACGGCAGATATTGCTGTAATATTTAATTGGCTTTTATATAGACTGCTTGTTATGGTAGTTTAGATGCTGGCCAATTTGATTCAGATAATTTGATTGAGTATTTCGATATAAATAAAAAGTACTTCAGCCAATGGCATATCGCAAGATGTAATATATATGTATTTGGAACAATATTTTAATATAACAATACTTTCAAAGGATTGAAGATGAGTGAAAGATCACGTGCAAAAATACAGATGGATGCCAGAAAACTTCATCATCACTAAAACATTTTTTTGGAAAAAATAATCCTTTTACCAAACCAATTTTATCTAAGAGCTCTAATTGCATCCTCGCACTAATAAAATTCAAAAATTTAAGCCCCAATTTTCATTGCTGTAAATAACTTTATTTTTAAATAATTAAAGTCTTTCTATCAATAACTTAGTAACTTTCTGAATATGATGCAAATTTCTTTTGAAAAGTCTTTAACCATCTGAAGCAAAAACTGAAGAACTTAGATGAAAAAATTTCACAATTCTGCCTATCCAATGATTATATTGATGAGGGAGCAATCCTAAACGATAAGAGATAATGATTTGGCACATCATCAAAAGCTTTACATAATCTACGAAGCGTATGTATCTCTACTCCTAGTACCACGTTGAAAGTATTCTGTCAAAAAAACTCTTTTTAAAAACCCTGTCCTTTATATATAAGGTACATAGATACATACCCTATAGGGGTAGGTAGAGACCACGTCCTTCCATTTGCCACGATCCTTGCATATGTCCTGCGCTTCTTTTATTCTCATTAAACCTTTCATATAATGTCGTCTGTTTAGAGCACTCTTGACCTGGCCTTACTTAAAATGTCCTGGATTTGGTACAGGAACGTTCTCCTTGATCTTTCTCTTCCAATGTCAGTCTCCCTTCATTCATTCTCTTTACGTGCCCAAGCATACCTTTCTCAATTTTAGCCACTACATTTTCTTTAATACCACAACGTTCTTTACAACGTACTGTGCAAGCCTTTTGAAATACTAATTAACGACGTTTGATTCGATTTCACTTTACCAATTGATGTTATAGCAGCAGATTAAGTCAATATAAAAAAAATCCCCAAGTTAAACACACAATCGTAAATCACTGTTAATAATACATAACATACAAACATAGCATCATGCCTCATTCCCATAGGGGTAGGCAGAGACCACGTCCTTCCACTTGCCACGATCCTTGCATATCGCCTTCGCTTCTTTTATTCTCATTAAACCTTTCATACAATGTCGTATGTTTAGAGTGCTCATGACATGGCCCTTACTTAAAATGTCGTGGATTTGATACAGAAACGTTAACCTTGATCCGTTCCTTCCAAATATCCCATTCACTCTTGACTCATAAATCCTTTTTTCAGTCTTCATTTATTTATTCTCTCTACGTGCTCAAACCATCCAAGCATACCTTTCTCAATTTTAGTCACTACATCTTCTTTTATGAAACTGATGGGAAAATATGGGACGTGCAAGCGGGATTTAGAAGAGGAATGGGATGTACGGATCAGGTCTTTTCTTTACGGTGCTTAACTGAAAAATGTTTGGCTAAACACCAAAAAGTTTATTGCGCGTTCGTAGATTTAGAAAAGGCCTATGATCGAGTGGTGAGGAATGAGCTGTGGTCAACGTTATCTACGTATGGGGTGAGCGGTTGTCTGATCCAAGCATTGAAGTCTCTCTATGAGGGTTCTAGTGCCTGTGTCAGAATAAACGGAGCGTACACGGAGTGGTTTCCTGTCGAAAGAGGTGTTCGACAGGGATGTGTTGCGTCACCATGGCTGTTCAACCTTTTCATGGATAAATGTTTGACAGATTTAAAAGAATGTATGTATGGGTTAAGAATGAATGAATTACTCATCAAATGTTTACTCTACGCTGATGATCAAGTAATACTTGCGTCATCCGCTAACGAGCTTCAGGAGATGCTAAATATTATGAATGAAGCTTTGAAAGGGAAAGGAATGAAAGTGAATGTAAACAAAACGAAAGTTATGCTTTTTGAACGAGATGAATCTATGATGAATGGCAATATTTTGATAGATGGGGAACAAGTGGAAGAGGTGAAAGAATTTGTATACTTGGGATCTAAATTTACAAAAGATGGAACATGTGAAAGTGATATCGAAAGGAGAGTGAATGCAGGGAATATGGTAAATGGTGCTCTGCATGCTTTTATGAATAGCCAGATGGTGTCTCAAAGGGCTAGACTGGCAGTGCATGCTGGAGTGTTGGTGCCAACACTTATGTATGGTAGTGAAAGTTGGGTATGGCAGAAGAATCACAAAAGTAAAATAAATGCGGTAGAGATGAGAGCGTTGAGAAGCATGAGTGGATTAAAACTGAGTGACAGAGTGAGAAATAGTGTGATAAGAGAACGTTGTGGTATAAAAGAAGACGTAGTGACTAAAATTGAGAAAGGTATGCTTAGATGGTTTGGGCATGTAGAGAGAATGAATGAAAGGAGACTGACAAAAAGGATTTATGAGTCAAGAGTGAATGCGAAAGTTGGAAGGGGAAGACCAAGGCGAACGTTCCTGGACCAAATCCAGGACATTTTAAATAACGGCCAGGTCAAGAGTACTCTAAACCGACGAACTTGTATGAAAGATTTAATGAGATTGAAAGAAGCGAAGGAGATATGCAAGGATCGTGGCAAGTGGAAGGATGTTGTCTCTGCCTACCCCTATGGGAATAAGGCGTGATGCTATGTATGTATGTATGTATGTACATCTTCTTTTATACCATAATGTTCTATCTATCTATATATATAAGGTAACACATTCAAATTAACTAAATGCAACAAACTTGTGGCTTGTATTTCATACATGCCGTAGTGTAGTTATTGTAACATTGTTACGTTTTGGGAATTAGAGTCACAGTGTTATTTCGTAGTAGAGGATTTGTATGCACCTGGGACGTCACACTAGATATCGGCTTCTACCAATGCATTGTATGAGAAATGATATTTTCGATTAAAAATACGATTCAGGTGTAGATGCTACAATGTTTGGTTAGAATTACTTTTTAGATATTCGTTGCTTTTTAACCGACTTCAATAAAAGGAGGAGGTTATCAATTAGTCTGTATTTTATTTTATGTTTGTTACCTCATGTCTCCTGACTGGGTTGACCGATATTGATGATTTTTTTTTACATGTAAGGTGGTGCTCGACATGGGGTACTATTTTATTTAAATCCAGTTCTGATGATGGCATCCATGAGAAAACCGGATAAGTGTTAAATTTGCATTAAGCATGTGCGTGACAAATGGACGAATAACTCAAGATCACGCCAACCGATTTCGATGATTCTTTTTTTATTAGAAAGGATATACGCAAGGGTTGTTTTGTGATAGTTTGGTAAGGTTCTGATGATGGAATCCATGACAAAGTGACGGAACTCTTCAATTCTTAGGAGCAAATAAACGATACTTGACATAATCTTCTATAGGCTATCCAGATATTTAAGTTGCCTACCGTAACTTCGGTATGGTCAAGTGCTAGTCGTAGTTAAATATGAAGATCAAGGGATCCCCTCAATGGCTTACAGTAAGGGTGCGGTTTATGGTAGAAAACATAAGTGTCTGTAATCAAATAGCGATGAATTTACGTTTGTTGCCGCATTGCAACACGTTTTTAGGTGTACACATATTGAGACAAACTTGTTAGTTTACTTCAGATTCACTAAAAATCAAAATATAAATAGAAATTTTAACAAAAAAAGAACTGCCTTCAAAACAAACTTACAAATATATTAATATGCTCTAAAAAGTAAGAAATAATTGCGTATTCTTTTATAGTGTTCTTCGTATACTTATATTCGGAGTCGATGTCAGCCAAGCCATGTTCCCCGCGTGTCCACTTGGCAGCTTCCGCGTCTTATAACTATATATGTAGGTGACCCGGCTCGGTAGCTATATATATCAGAGATTTTCAGATATTTATTGACTCATCATGATATCTCTGGAACTACAAAGCGTAGAGACTTGAAATTTGGTAGGAATATTCGTTTTGCCTAAATTAATGATAATGTTACTCAAAAAACATTCCACGCAGACGAAGTCGCGGGTTCAGCTAATAAATATATATAAGAGATATCCAGGTATCTATTGACTCATCACGATATTTCTAGACCCACAAGGCGTAGAGACTTGAAATTTGGTAGGAATACTCCCTTAACCCTCTCCATCGCACGCTGAGTGACTGTGAGCTTCGGCATGAAGAGTGCTATGCACGGAGTTTCTCTACGTGATCGACGACTCCCTTTACCGAGTAGAGGTCAGCTTAGAACGGATTTTAGAGTGTCAAGGGGGGTTATACGTATGTTTCTTATTTGTAATAAAAATTGATTGAAATTAATGAAAATGCTACCCAAAACCCCACGCAAACGAAGTCGCGGCTTCAGCTGGTATTTAAATAAAACCTTTGTTAGTAGCACTCTTTAAAAATGCAAATCAAATCAAAATATTCTTTATTCAAGTAGGCTCAAAAAGCACTTTTGAATCGTCAGTAGTCTGTCCGTTGGTAACAAGTCTACCACCGGTTCGGAAAGATGATTCCGCTGAGAAGAAGCCGGCAAGAAACTCAACGGTTACTCCTTTAAACATAGCTTTTTTGTAGGTTACAATGTGTTTAGCTTTCATATGCAACTGGAATCATGTCCAAACATCTTTGTCGCTTAAATAATCTTCCACATTATAATATGCCTTTTTTATTAGGACATTTTTAACATACTTCTTAAAACTATGTGGAGGCAAACCCAGAAGTGATTCAGGTATCTTATTAAATATGCGTATGCTCAACCCGACAAATGACTTCTGAACCTTTTTCACTCTAAAATATGGCATTACAAGTTTGTGTTTATTTCTTGTATTAAAATTGTGTGTTTCGCTCCTTTTGCTGTATAAATGAATATTATCACGGATGTATAAAATGTTATTTAATATATATTGCGACGGTACTGTGAGAATAGATATTTCTTTGAATTTTTCTCTTAATGAAACGCGAGATCCCAATTGGTATATGGCACGTATTGCTCTTTTTTGTAAAATGAAGATAGTTTCAATGTCCGCCGCCTTCCCCCATAACAGTATGCCGTAACACATAATGCTATGAAAATAAGCGAAATACACCATTTTAGCAGTTTCAACATCAGTGTATTGCCTCACCTTCCTAACAGCAAATGCAGCTGAACTAAGTTTGCTTGCCAGAGTCTTAATATGGGCACTCCACTGAAGAATCAGGCTGGCAGAAAGAGGCAATAAATAAAAATATTTTATTTTAATAAACAGATATTTCAAAGTTTATCGAAGTGTAACTTCTTATAAGCAAGGAACGTATGTGTGAATAGGTATTTGTGCATTAGTCTTTACTTTACTCAGTCACACTTCACCCAAAAGCAATATCACTTCTTTCAGGTGTATATTAATAACTGCTCACTCTTTTATAGATAAGGATTGACGTGATGAAATTTTGTCTATGCTAATTCAAAGGGTCTCTTCACCAAGGTAGAACATACCAAAAATGTTTATGTAGATCCAAGGAATGATAAATTGCGTCAAATGTCGAATAAAGCTGTTAACACTGCGTATTATTCTTGTCACGCGTTCTGCTGCTATTTCCCCAATCCTCAAAAACGACGCATTATTATTTTGCGCAGTGCGAAATAAAACGAACGCTATGTTATCGTTCAATGGCTCAAGGTACATAATAATTTTACCAGGATAGATTGTATCCTTCGATCCTCTGGTGCTCCGCTTTAAGTTGGAAGGCCATGGGTGGGTTTGTTAGGTATTCTGGCATGACAGTTGGACCTACACTCACGATTAGTTTTTGGGTCTGCTCTGGATGTGTAAGGAATTTCCCATCGTGAAAATAAAATACAGAATAATGCATATACTCTTTATTGACGGCTTCACTGGCTCAGTGGTTCGAATAATCGCTTTGCAAGCAGTGAAATTACAAAGCGAAGTCTGGACTGGTGGAAGGCTATGGTCGTGGCTAGTTAGCATCCTATCAGCAAAGATATAGCGCAAAGTAAGAGATTGTGTACAGGTACGATGCTGTGTAGAAACCATAAGGGCTAAATTGCCTCTTACCAAATTGGGCTTCCATCTATGACTGACTCGTTACTTACCATCAGTCGCGATCACAACCAAGCGCTTACTTCTCGGTAATAAAAAGGAAATTTTGACGTGCATGAAAAATGCATTTAAACTGAAAGCAATGGTCAGGAGCTTGAGAGAAAGCGGAAGTCAGCGGAACCGTGAACGGTACACCATATACCATGTTAACCATGTAAAAATAGTTCGTTTTTTAATAATTTACGATCTAGGAGCGAAAGATCTTAACGAAGTAGGATACGCATTTTACAGGAAATTTCACAAAGAAGGTACAATTATTTTATAATATATAGGTTAAAATAATGGGTTTTCGGTCAATGACGGTATTAAAGAACGTGTTATAATCTGAAGTTACGAGGATTCCTTCGACAACAAACTCTGTTAAGTATTTTGTTGGTTTTTTTACCATTATCATCACAATATTATATTTACATTAGAGCAATTAATTAACTCCTACGCTTTTCCACTGTCAAGTAACATGTTTCAATTAAGATTCTTTTAAAAATGTATTTGAATCTATTCAGTGACATCTCTAGAACGCCTTCTGTGAATTCATTATAGAAACCTAAACAGTATGATGAATGGAAATATTTTGATAGATTTGATAGATAGGGGAACAAGTGGAAGAGGTGAAAGAATTTGTATACGTGGGATCTAAATTTACAAAAGATGTAACATGTGAAAGTGATATTGAAAGGAGAGTAAATGCGGGGAATGTGGTAAATGGTGCTCTGCACACCTTTATGAATAGCCAGATGGTGTCTCAAAGGGCTAGACTGGCTGTGCATGCTGGAGTGTTGGTGCCAACACTTATGTATGGTAGTGAAAGTTGGGTATGGCAGAAGAATCACAAAAGTAAAATAAATGCGGTAGAGATGAGAGCGTTGAGAAGCATGAGTGGATTAAAACTGAGTGACAGAGTGAGAAATAGTGTGATAAGAGAACGTTGTGGTATAAAAGAAGACGTAGTGACTAAAATTGAAAAAGGTATGCTTAGATGGTTTGGGCATGTAGAGAGAATGGATGAAAGGAGACTGACAAAAAGGATTTATGAGTCAAGAGTGAATGCGAAAGTTCGAAGGGTAAGACCAAGACGAACGTTCTTGGACCAAATCCAGGACATTTTAAATAACGGCCAGGTCAAGAGTACTATTGACCTGGCCGTTATTTAAAATGTCCTGGATTTATGAGTCAAGAGTGAATGCGAAAGTTCGAAGGGGAAGACCAAGGCGAACGTTCTTGGAGCCTACCCCTATGGGAATGAGGCGTGATGACTCTTAAATGAGTTGCTAATTTAATGCAAGCGACTATATATCCATGTCCATATTGCATATATATCAAAAGTATTACCCCAAAGAAGAATTGAAAAATGTAATAATTGATATGACATAGGCAGTATCTAAACGTCACACTAATTGGCTCCAAAAACAAGTATTTTACTCAAATATACATTGAAAGAGATAAAGGAATAAGTACGGATTGAAAACTAGATTATTTGATGACATTTATAAACGGTAATAGCCGTTATTTCATTTTCCGTGGCCGTGTAGATAACGTCTCGTCCTTTCAACCCCCAAGCATCTCAACGCCTGAGATAAAGAGCTCCATTACTGTACTCGTTAGATCCAATGGTGCAGCCTTTGTATCGCAGTAAAGTAATTTGTGTGATGGCTAGAGATTTCAACCGTGATGATTATATAGTTTATTAGAACGTCTGTATTATACGGGCTGGGATGACAAGATAAAAATTCAATAACAGTATTCAATAGTAGTTAATTACATACGAATTAATATTGAAATAAAAATCAGTTTATATCAAAGGTCGAGCCATAAATGTTATGAGAAAATTTTTGCAGACCACAAATGTTTTGAGGATATGGATGCGAGCCTCAAATGTTATGAGAATATTATCGCAAACCACAAATCAAATGTTACGAGCCACAAATGTTATGAGAATATTGATGCGAGCTACAAATGTTATGAGGATATCGGCGCTAGTCTCAAATGTTATGAGAATATTATTGCGAGCCACAAATGTTATGAGGATATCGGTGCGAGCCGCAAATGTTATGAGAATATTGTTGCGAGCCACAAATGTTATGAGGATATCGGTACGAGCCTCAAATGTTATGAGAATTTTGTTGCAGACCACAAATGTTACAAGCCACAAATGTTATGAGGATATTAGTGCGAGCTACAAATTTTATGAGGACATCAGCGCGAGCCTCAAATATTATGAGGATATTGGTGTGAGCCACAAATGTTATGGGAATATTGTTGCAGACCACATGTTATTAGGATATTAGTACAGGCCAGAAATATTATTAGGATATCGATACTGGCCACAAATGTTATGATCATATTGTTGGGGGCCACAAACGTTATAAGGATATTGCGGCAAGCCACATTTTATGTAATATTTTAGATAATACTAAATTTTGCATTTTTAACCAAATATGGATACTCTTATTTATATGCATATGGGCCTCAACGTAGTGGCCTGAAACGCTGGCACCATCTGTCTATAGCATGGGACAGAGTCAGACATCGTGAGCCAACGGCAGACTAGTTCCCGAGTGATATTCCGCCAGAGCGGTCGACAGATGAAACTGTCGCGTTCCTAGCTATTATTATTAATGGGTTTGTGTAAATTGATATCGAGAACATTAAGTGATTAAACATTGTTACCTGCGTTAATTAATAAAGGGTTTGATTGCACCAACATTACCCACCAAAGCCCACACAGTATGGACGTGATCCACACTAACGATGATGTCGGTGGAGCACCCTATGCCCATGCTTTGTGCTTCTTCTCCTTGTCTCTTATTCTCCGACGTATATATAATATTAATTATTTTCAAGGATACATCGCCAACCTTTTTGTTAATTGTCTTTCTATGCTTTTAAGATTATCTGGAAGAAAATGCTATGTGGTAAAACCTCCTTTTGTCTAGTCATTTCTTGATATAACTTTTAATGTAATTATTTTCAGTGGCTTATACTTAATATGTATAGTTTTAATTTTTGAACAAATTACATCTTAAATGTTATTTATACTCCTTATTTTCTAATATATCTAACCTTAAGTCACTCCTTATAAAATCAGCTAACTTTCAGTCAGTCTCGTTTTACCGGTCAGATTTCAGAGATTAGCCTGATAGAGACTGAATTAGACAATAGATTAAAAATTAGATTTTAACCTAATTATAATTATTTTTTATACTTTTATATTATATTGTAAAGCTATAAATTTGAAATTACAAATTTATTCATTTGTATCTTGGATGGAATTCAAAACACTTCACTGTTAATTATAGTTCTGGAATTTATCCAGTTAAATTCAGGAATCCCGAAAAAATCGATTCGTTGAAATCCACACAAAAAGGTCATGAATAATTGGGGTTTTCGATATGAATATCGGATTCAATTAACTTCATTGAAAAATGTGTCCTTTTGACATGACAGACATTCCAATTGTGTTATGCATAGATCAAAATTCCACTTGTAAATAGTAATACAATCAAACAAATGGCCAATTATATCAATTAACGAGAGCTACTGAAGCGTTTTAAACGACAAAGGCATAGCACGCTCCATTGTTATACGTTAAAACGATTCAAATGAACAGTCGAATAACTTTTTAGAATGAACGAATAATCTACATCTATTTACGTATACATTTAGACATTTTTATATATCTGAATTTATAAGCAAGTCACTTTGTAGATCTAAAAATAATGTTAATTCGCAGGAGATGACAATTTTGGTATTTACTTACGTCGTATATAATGATAGTGATTATGATAATGATGTAGACGATAACGATGATGATGATAGTGATAATGATGGCAATAATGGTGATTTATGATGATGCAAATTATTTCTTCTTAATAGAAATACAAACGCTAAAAAGAGAAAAGACACCAATTACTAGGAATATTTAGATATAAGAAAGAGAAAGAGAGTTTTAAGACACACCAAAATGCTCCACTGCGGGCTAGCAGATACAAATAATGACATTTTTGAAAAAACCATTCTTTAAATTACATCTAGCATTATTTTAAAAATATTGACGATTATAATGGTATCCAGTTTTTTTATACACGGTCAGCGTAAGCTTATTCCATATAATATTATTTATTATATCATACGAGGTTTCTACGAAAGTAAGTTACCTACTTGACTTACAAAGTATTTCGTTTAGCCCCTTGTCACCTCAAAGGAATCTGGAAGACTTTTATAACGAAATCCTGTCAACACAAATCATAATTTTACAAAGACCTGGAATGAAACTTTTCTTATTTACTTATATTTTCTACTAAAACATTTTATTCGTGTTTATATGTTAGTAAAATTGTATTTATTCGTTGTTTGAATGTTGACACGCGAAACCATTTCACACGTTCTATTCTATGTTGTCGTAGGGGTCACTTAGGCAGTGGATGCACTTCAACCTCTATGGATCTTTTACGTGCTCCATTATTTAGTTCCCCTATAGTTAGACTATAGATAGTTGAATAACAACACTGATATTACGAAATGATCTTTGGTATTAATAAGTGTTGCTTCTATTTACTCCTTAACTCCCAACATTTCAGCGCTATTACTGTTGTCATCCAACTATCTACTCGTATAGTCTAACACTATATATCCTTAAGCACCTATTCTTGTACTTTGAGGGTATGCTTTAGATTGGAGCCGTTAAAGTCGTTGGTTTGAGCATAGATCACTCGAAGTGTCTACTTGTTATCATTCAGGTCGTGGCTAATCCATTGCCTACGCACAGTAGGTGCCTAATGGTTTCTTCTTCCTCACTTCAGGCCTTGCAAGTTGAGTTTTCCTTTCTGCTCATGGTTTTTGTACTCTAGTAGCCCCTTGCGATGGACACTGCTTATACTATCTGTCTTCTACTTAAATAAATATTAACATCACTTAAATAGTTGAATATCACACTTTCGCGTCAGATGTATTGCTGAATATTAGCCTCGCGTAAGGACTTTCACTTCAATCCAGAGGTTATCAGCGACCTTCTATTATCTGTCCAGCTAGCAAGGTATCCACTGAGCACAGCATCGGATCGTACTTTTGATATGCTCATTTTTTTATATGATAGCGTAGGCTAATTCGAAGTGTACCTATCTTCTTCGTCTAAATATAACTGAGTGTTTGTGGTTATAATCAAGAGTGACCATCTTAAGTTCCATCGTAGGTACAGTTTACTATAAATCACATAATCTGCAGTAGACCAACATAAAAAATCCTTTAGACCATAGTGGTGATTACCCCTCCCTCAAATTTGTAATACACTCTTAATTACATTGCACATGTTTATACTTGTCCGCATAAAGTACGCTTCGGTGAAGCTCTTTTTATCATAAAGGCATATTTGATGCAGATATAATGACCTGACAGTTACTTAAAAGCAAATTTAGTATTCTTTGTTCAAACACTTAAGGATTTTCTATTTAGGTTTAAAGACATTTATTTTTTCTCAACAAAGAACACATAAAGTTCACTTAAGGTGAGAATTTTACATTATTTTAAATTTTTTTCAAATTTTAAAAGTTTTACAAGCGTCGAACACATTACGTTACAGAAAAGAAAGTCACATTAAAAATGAGAAAGAGGATCACAAAAAATAAAAAATAAAACAATTTAAAACACAGACAAAAAGAACAAATATGTAACATCAAATTATGCTATGATAGGTATAAGAACTAATGTTAGGGTGAGGCTCCACTGAACTTCTCGCGCACATATTCCACTAGATTTTTTTTAAATTTATATATACTTTCACTGTTTACCACCGAATGTGGTAAATCATTGTAGATTTGTACACCTTCAAATAATATGTTTTTGGTCCCATAGTTAGTTCTGGGTGCTATATTAATTTCTAATTTGTTCTTGCTCCTTGTTCGTGTATATGTTTTTTGATGAAATTGTAATTGTGAGTGGATTTCATTTTTAATTATTTTTCTAATTAGGGTACACGTTTTTAATATATATAGCTGATTAATATTAAGTATTTTAGTGTCTCTATACAATTTTATGCTTGGTGTTTGAAAGTCATATTTATAGAGTGCTTTAATTATTTTATTTTGTGTTATTTGCAATTTTTTTAAGTTTGATTTTGATGCGGCTCCCCATATTTCAACAAGATATTCAATGTGTGGTTTCACGAGAGCGTTATATATTAGTGGACATATTTTTTTCGGGATACAGGTGGATATCTTACGTAGTGCTCCAATTAATGGTGAGATTTTAGTTTTGGTGTAGTCAATGTGATTATGCCACGTCAATTTACTGTCTAAAAAAAGTCCTAAATATTTTTCTTGGTTAGATTTTTGTATCGGCTTGTTGCATATTGTAAGTTGATCGAAACTGGGAATTTTTTTATTTTTAGCTGCAAAAAGCATGTATGAGGTTTTTTGGGGGTTTATGGTTAGAAGATTATTTAAAAACCACTCGTTAATCGCATTAAGGTCTTCTTGAGCTTCTTTTATTATTTGTTGTATATTATTTCCATAGTAAAATAAGCAAGTGTCGTCCGCATATAGGGTTAAATTTCCAGTTAATTTGACTTTACTAATATCATTTATATAGATTAAAAACAACAAAGGCCCTAGTATGGAACCTTGTGGAATTCCATAGTTAATTTTTTCCGGTTTACTTTCAAAATGTCCTATTTTAACTATTTGGGTACGATTTGTCAAGTATGATTCCAGAATTTTGTATGCTGTATCTATAATACCAATATTTTTAATTTTATGCAACAAAATGGAGTGGCTGACCGTATCAAACGCCTTTTTGAGATCAATAAAGATGCCTAAAACAATTTGTTTTCGGTCTATGGCGCTTTTTATTTTTGTGATAAGATCGACCGTGGCAGACAAAGTATTGCATTTAGGACGAAATCCATATTGTTGTTCATAAAAGAAGTTCATATCATTTAGATAATGGTAAAGACGGGTGTAGATTAGTTTTTCCAAGATTTTTGACAGAACGGGTAAAACAGATATTGGGCGATAATTACCTGGTTCAGATTTCTTTCCAGCTTTATAAATTGGAGACACTTTAGCAATTTTCAAACTATCAGGGAATGTACCTTCTTTAAGACATTTATTCATACAGTTTATTAAGTTATCGAGAATTAAATTTTTTATACATTTTATTTCTTTTATATTTATACCGTCAATTCCACTACTTGTATTAGTGTCTAAGTTACTAATAATGTCATTTATTTCTTTTTCAGTACACTCGTCCGCTATTATTACATAAAATAACAAAGAATTTTTAATAAAATACACATCTAAATATGTGAGTGAATGAGATTTCCATAAACATGAATATTTGTAGCCTTAGGAGAGCTACCAGTATCATCATCATTTTCTTGCCTTTATCCCACTAGGTGGGGTCGGCACAGCATGTTTCCTTTCGCCACTTCACTCTATCTGCTTTCATTTCTACATCCACACATATCCTTCACACAGTTCATTCACACTTCTTTTGGTCGCCCTCCCCGGACCTGCCGCTTACCATCACATTTAGGGCTCTCTTGCATACATGGCTATCCTCCCTTCTCATGACATGTCCATACCAGGATAGCCTTCCACTCCTTAACTTCTCGGTCACTGGTGCTACTTTCGCACTGCCTCTAATATACTCAATCCTAATCTTATTTAATTTTGTCACTCCACACTACCATCTTAGCATTCGCATCTCCGCTGCATGTAATTTCCTTTCATTCTCTCCTTTGGTGACCCAGCACTCTGATCCATACAGGAGAGCTACCAATTTCCGTATATTGACAGCCTCGCTGGTATTTTGACAGTTCCGAGTACTAGCTTTGCTAGCAGTGGTACTTGGTTTCATCCCCGATAAGGCAAATATAGTTAATTGCATTTTCTAATTTGCAAAGACATTTGTGTTCCGGTACGATAAATAAGGATTTCGTCAAAAAAAAATAATTTTGTTAAGCCTCATTTAATATATATATAAAAAATCAAATACGAAATACGTCATGAGATATCTCTTAATAAATTCCAGGGTTTACTGTCAGCTCATTGGAAAATTCTATTATAGTGCAAGTGGATTATCTAGACGATAAAAACTCTTGGAAGTAAATAAATTGCTTTCACGTTATAAAATAAAATTGTAAGATGTTGATAACAAAAGAAACGTGATGGAAAGTCTTAGATCTGGATGAAACAGATACAATTACGTTATAATCTGCTATCCATTAGCAATAGATAAATGATATTATGAACTTTTTAATAGATTTATAGAAAAGGAATATAAGTTGCAAGGCAACTTTTTACCAATCAGTTATCGTCATATTTCAACCAATTTACACAAAATATTTACAAATTATATAATGAAATCATTTAGAAATACGTACAATAGTTTTAGAACTTATAATAATTAAAAGCTTATACACGATTGAATATAATTAACGATTACGTATCATTTTAAACTGTTGCGAAAGCCAAGTATTCAAGTAAATAACAATATTTCTAACTTTTACTATGTTGAAGGGAGAATATTTTGCAATACGTATAATAACGAAGTGGATAGCATCTGGCAATATATCAAGTGCATGGAATAAATTCCTTTCTAAACGTTCAAAATTCTTACTTCACCGAATGGCGTTTTATGCGGTAGCGAATTTATAGTGACCCAGTATTTACTATGTCCAAGCAAATGAGCTTGTTTGGGGCTCAAAGACTTAGGTCAACTTTGTCCCAGATAGCTCGTAGCGTCTAGAATATACTTTGAATTTAGGACACGATTTGTGGTCCTCAATTTGCAAGCAGTCTTAGAGATAATTGTTTATCAAAATATGACTCAGAAATTTATTGAATACGTGATCATTGCTTTTGAATTCCTAAAACATCATCTCGTTGGCGTATGAGTACTTGAATACTGAGTAATTAGTACAGAAGTCCTGGGTTCGATTGCCGGCAGGGCAGGAGTGGCCTTCTTCTATAAGACCGTTGTTGTGGACGGGAGCAGCGAACCTAGCATTTCACTGTCGGTGACTCCCCTCCCGTAACTACCTCAGCACCCGTGATTGCCCTCTCTCTCACTCGTAACGGCCAGATACGCGTGCCGGGTGGGAGCACAAGTCGTGGTTAGCTGTCTAAGCACAACTTTGAAAAACCCATAAGACCGAAGCATGGAACCTGGACGAGACAAACCACAGACGATCATAGCTGTAAATATTGAAGAATCCCGCAAGAGTTGAAGACCCTTAGAATCAGGAGCCGAGTATTGAACCCGCAGGAACCGAAGACCCAACCTTTAAGAATCCCATACATTCCACTGATCCTGGAGGTATTTGTCTGATCCTGACCTCCTTCCCAACAACCGTAGTCTCGCTAAAGTAGACTCACAAGCGAGAGAGGGAGAATGTAGTAGATGCTCCCCTCACCGCCTCCGTGAATCCTCAGTCGGCCTCACCAGGATCGAATGCAAATGTAGAACATCTGGTGCTTAACTCATGGATGAAGAGGGTTGCTTTAGGGGGTATTACGAGGCCATATCCCTTGCCAATTAGGAGTTTGTATCTAAAAGCACTTCCGAGCGAAAATACATATGAATTTAAGAAATTGTATTTTTAAATGGCCGATTTCACGAACGCCCCTTAAGTTTATATATCGCCTAATTATTTATCGAAGAGATTCGGAAAGAAATATGTTGGAATACTGACATAAATACAATATATCTACCTGGATAAAAGTAAGCAGCAAGATAAATGATAAAATACCCTTAAGATACATTTTCCACCTTAGACTTTACCATGCGACGAGATTAACCACTGATGTATAAGCAGTAAAAATCTAATTCAAATATTATATTGCATATGATATAGCCAATGAGATGGGATAAAAAACCATTCGGGTAGTAAAAAAGACATAAAAAGATACGAAAGAAAAGGATAGATGTGCGTCTCACATGTCGGCGTAAATTGTGAAGATCCGTCTTTACTCCCCTCATCTTGTTGGCTGTGGCTTATTTAATAATGATGGCTTATTGCGAAAGAATCATGAAAATTGGAAACATTGACGTAAATCCTATGGCTCAGGGTTGCCAAATATTACAATTACAAGTACAAGTTGGATTAAGATCGATATATCTATATATATTCACATATATGATCGATTTACTACTGACTCAACACGAAATCTCCGAAACTATTAGTCTAATAGATTTAAAGTTTGGCTTAGTTACTCCTGTGAAAACGTTCATTATGAACGAGTTTCCTGATATTATCAAGGGATCGGGATAAATAAGTAAAAAACGCACTGCCTGTTGTTATGGTAAAAGTTTTTTAATCCGAAAATTTAACATATCAGAAGGAAGCAGATGAAATTCCGTTAGATTTGTTATCTAATCCTGCAGCTTCGTTAAAATGGAGACAATTTCTTGTTTTTCTTTAGGTTTTTTTTATATTCGTTTGCAATTTCAGAAAAACATGTTTGGTTTTGTTTTTAACAGTATAAAATATATGTCGGAGAATAAGAAAGAATAATTTCCATACTGTGGGCGTTCGTGGGTAATGTTGGTGCAATCAAGCACTTTATTAATTAACTCGGATTATAATGTTCAATTACTAATATTCCCGATATCAATTTACAGAAACTCATTAACAATAACAGCTAGGAATGTGACAGTTTCAATAGTCGACCGCTCTGTCGTACGTGCGCCGGACTCCCACCGTTGACTCTGTCCCACGCCGATGGACAGATGGCGCCAGCGCTCCACAGACTACCGCACTCCGACATATATATACAGCATATACTCAGTTATATAACGATTTTTTTTAGAAAGGCAACAATGGTTCAAGTACTCTAAATTCGTTCACTCTTCAGGCGATCTGCAAACCTTTGATTTGAAATGACAAACTAACGCTCACTAAGTACGTAGTCCTCCCCTATTCCTACGGGATTGGGACACATAAGTGAAATCAATCCCCAACTGAATCATCGGCTTAATTGAAATTTCTCGATTGACTTGAAGTTTAGCAAATTATTTCCTTTGACAATATAGACTCTCAGATGCTATGAGTTTTCCCATATCCCCACGGAATCGGGATATATAAGCAAAGAAACTATAACTTACTTATTAATCAAGAAGTTGCCTGAACTATTCACTCGATTGACTTGAAACTTGGCATATATATTTGTCGGAGTGCAAAAGTCTGTGGATCCCTGGTCCGTGTGTAATAGTCTGTGGAACGCTTTTGTGTATCGGCGTGGGGGCAGAGTCAATAAGTTGCAGTCCGGCGCTTCTCTCGGCAGTTCTCGAATGGCGGTCGGCCGGAGTGGTCGACTATGGAAACTGTCGCGTTCCTAGCTATTATTGTAAATGACTTTGTGTAAATTGATATCGGGAACATTAAGTGATTGAAGATTATAATTTGAGTTAATTAATAAAGTGTTTGATTGCACCAACATTACCAACGAACGCCCACAGTATAAGAAATTAATAACGATGTCGGCGGAGAACCTTACGCCCCTGTGCTTTATGCACTCCGTTCTCTCTTATTCTCCGACATATTCTTTATGTAGCTTATACGCTCAATAAAAACTGATTTTCCCATATACTCGTATGTACGGAATCGGAATTCGCAAAAAACAATCACTGGCTCACTTAGTACAAGCTCTCCAAAACTGTACGACCAATTGATTCGAATTTCGGCACACATATTCCCTTTTCGACATATGCTCTCAATAAGAACAGATTATTCCAGTTTTCTTCATAAATTTAAAAGAAAATATAGCCCAGAATTAGAAAAGGCCGACAATATAATACATCTAATAAAATAATTTCCAAGATTTGCTATAGAACGTATCAACGTCGTGATATAAATAGGCATATAATACATAGGCATAGGGTTCCCCGCCGACATCGTCGTTAGTAGGTTCTTTGTGGGTAACGTTGGTGCAATCGAACACTTTACTAATTAATACAGATTATAATGCCCACTCAGTGTTCCCGACATCAATTTTCGCAAAAAAATTGATAATAATAGTTAGGAACGCGACAGTTTTAACAGTAGAAGCACCGGCGGGACGTCACCTGAGAACTATTTGACTCTGACACACACACACACACATATATATACATATATAAGTCGGAGAATAAAAGAGAAGGAGCATAAATCTTAGGGGCGTATGTTTCTCCGCCGACATCATCGTTACTGGCATCCATAATTCAGCCTCCGTACTGTGGGCTTTGGTGGGTAATGTTGGTGTAATCAAACACTTTATTAATTGACTCAGATTATAATGTCCAATCACTTAATATTCCCGATAACAATTTACACAAATTCAAACAATAATAGCTAGGAACGCGACTATTTCAATAGTCGACCACATCGGCGGGCGGTCACTCCAAGACTAGAGAGACGCGTGCCGGATTGTCACAATTGACTCTGTCCCATGCCAATAGATAGATGACGCCAGCGTTCCACAGACTACTGCACTCCGACATATATATTTATTCGAGGATATTATTAATAAAATATAATAAAATTTTAAGAACATGTTCTGATCACTTTAGAGGATATTGTAGCCATACAAGTAGATATAAACCAGAAATAGGAATTCACATGGATGACACCATGGGAAAAATAAGTATTAATAAATCGAAAAAATATATTGCCTGGTAATTACTATATCTAAAACGTTTAAGTGGCCGGTTTAAATCGGCTTGACTCGTGTCACACGTTTGTCAGCGCGTCACGTATCGCTCGTTACAGTTAACGGCTGACGTGGAGTGGTTTGACACAGTTTTTATACTTTATAAACACGTCAGAAATAGTGCGGTAAATGTTTTAACTAAGTTTGATAACTTAATCTATTACTGTACATCGTTTCAATCCACATTAAAGACTGAAGACAAACTTTGCTGATAGTCGTTTATCTCACGCGTAGTTGTCGATCTTGTGGAAATATGGGGATTTGTTAATGTAATTTATTTATTTATTGGTAACCCAACAGCGTTTTAGCAAATTGTTACATAGAATAATTAATATACTTAAAATAAGGCCAATTACGGACTACACAAATTATTAAATAATATTCAAAATAACAGAGTAGATATTAGGAAGTAAGAATTAGAAAACAATGAAAAGAATAAACTGAGATATTCGCTGTGTGAGAATATAAGAATTAGTGAGTGTATTTGTGTTTTTTGGTGGAATTTAGTAATGTAAGAAGAATTAGTACCTGTTTTATAAAAAAAAAGAAGAAAGAAAAGCTGGTATGCGTATATGTGGTTTAGAATATGTGTATAATAACCAAGGCCAATATCCCCAATATTAGGTTTGGTCATTTCATTTTGTTAATGATTTAGTTCTATGAATTTTGATTATCTCCTTTTTTAAGGATTCTTTAGATAGATAGAATAAGTCAAGTTGTGAATAATATCTGTTATAAGTTAGTGAAAGACGTGGTATTATGGAATCAAGGGCATAGTTGGTGTGTTGATGGGGTACGTGCAACAAAGGTGTATGACGTGTTCTTGTAGACGGAACGTTAATTGATATCGCTGATGTTAAGCATGGACAGTCAATTTTTCCTGTTAAGATTGCTTGCAACAGCAGCATAATCTTGAATCTTTTTCTTGTGTATCTCTCTATTGCTGGAGTTTGGCCGTCAGTTCCGCAAATCTTCCTCGGTTTTTTAGGAGGTGCAGCAATTCCTCTGCAGCTGCGATGCCCATCTAGTCCCTGACGTTTTGCAGCCATGACTTTTCTCTCCAGCCAACCCGTCTTTTACCCCTTGGGTTTTACCCATCATAATAAGCTGGAGGACGTTGTAGAGTTCATGCCATATTTTGGAGTGAAGAAAGTTCAGAAATTGAGTTGATTTGAACTGGTTTGAGTATAACCATTTTAAATAAGGTAATCAGTTTTCTGTTTGTCTTGTATAATGTTGAAGATTATTTAAGCGATAAAAATGTTCGGACTTGATTCCAGTTTTACATAGAAGCAAAATATTACACGTGTAAACTATAAAACTATGTTTAAAAGAGTAACCGCTGAGTTTCTTGTCGGTTTTCTTTTTAGTGGAATCAGCTTTCTGAACAGGTGGTAGATGTGTCATCATTGGTTACACTACTGACGTTTCAAAAGTATATTTTGAGACTTTAATGAGGAATAATTAGATTTTGTCTAGCCATCCCGATACGTTGAAGAATATTTCCATTCGAGACCTTCTGTACCCAGCTGATGGGAAGCATGCGACGATAGCACCACATTTCGAATGCTTTTAAGCTCAAATGAGAGTCTTCCTTTTTCATTCATACCTCACAGAAAACTATTGGCCATATATACTAGAGTAGCATTCATCAAAGTTAGTCCAGGCGCATAGGAATTTAGTTACAGGTATGCACAGAAGAATTATCAATTAAAAGAGTATCATGTTAAACAACTTACTTAGTTGAGGTCTGTTACCAGAACATGTTGCGTAGGAATTTAGATTTTAAGTCGTTTTTTCGTATCATCAACTATAATTGATAATCGCTTTGCTAGCAGAGGTCCTGGGTTAAATTTCAAACGACACCATTTACCATCAGGATATAATAGACAAATCAACAAATAATAATGCAAATGTAAGTTCATTTCATGGAGCTTTTAGTTATAGCTGCACGAACTAATATGTAAACACTTTTAAACAATATGTCCAACAAAAGCCACAAAACAAAAACGTAACACGTTAAAATTCATCCAATAAAAAGAAACATTAAGGCTTTCGGTCACAAAGCAAAGGCTCGGAATAAGTTTAAGCGCACAAAAGCCTTTAAGTGTGCAAAAAGTACAAAACTGCTACATGCACGGTGTGGAAAATTAACTTCACTTTCACGCGGAATACCTTGGCTTTGGAAATTTACCGGGGAAACCGTGAAAACGTAATGAGCCGACTGCGATGTGGGAAGCAAAAGGGTTTTGGATATATTTTGTTATATATCTGCTTCTTCACTACAAGCTTTTTACAAGCTCTTTTCCACTCCAACCCCATAAGCAGTAGTTGTCACGAACTCACTGGCAACAAAAAACCTTGAACTTTCAAAAATATTGGCTTAAAGGTAATGATAAACATTTATATATGACGTCGAATAATATTGAAAGGGCTAATGACCGATTTTACCAACATTGCCTAAAGCATTACAGTAAGGAGACCCCATATCCCTTACCAAAAGAAATAATCCCTTTAACTGGCACCTTAATGTGCTTAGGGAACCCCTTAGCTATAAACACAATCCCTTTAGCAGGCCACTAAATGTACATAGGAAACCCCTTATCTAAAGAAATAATCCCTTAAACTAGCTCTAAATGAACTTAGAGTACTCCTTAGCTATAGAAATAATCTCTTTAACTAGCCTTAAATGAACTTAGGACACCCCTTAGCTAAAAAATAACCTCTTTTACTGGCTCTAAATGTACTTAGTGGACCCCTTAGCTATTGAAACAATCCCCTTTACTGGCCACTAAATGTACTAAAGAAACCCCTTAGTTATGTCAATAATCCCCTTAAATGACCATCAAACATACTTAGGGAACACCTTAGCGTTAGATATAATTCCTCTATCTGGTTAATAAACTTACTAAGGCAACCCCTTAGCTATGTGAATAATCCCCTGAAATGTCTATAGTAAACCCTGTATCTATAGAAATAATCACTTTAACTGTCCTTAAATGAACTTAGGGAACCCCTTAGCTGTAGTGATAATCCCTAAATAAACTAGTTCTAAATGTATTTAGGAGAGTCCTTAGGAATAGAAATAAGAAACACTGTGTAATTTATTTATTAATATTCAAACACTTTAACATAAAATAACATAATGCTTCCAATTTCATTTTCTCCGACGTTAAATCTTACGAATTTATGTATCGGTCTCTTTTTATTGTCGCTCGTTACATCGAATTTTAATGATGTTGAAGAAGTTTCTACTTCGAAAAAAAAAATTATAATCACTTAAATTATTTTGTGGACAAATTTTTTCCCAGCAACCTCTAAGAAACAAAAGTCAGTTAAAATGAATAAACAAAAAGGATTAAAACTATCACTATTGCACTATGTAACTCATGATAAGGAATAACTGGAAAATTGTTATTTTTGTTTAAATAAATAAAAGTATAAATGACAAACATTTCGTGACTCATTGTATTGTACTTCCAGAGGTAAAGTCCGAGCTTATGATGGAGCTGAAAATTCATTACTTTCTCATTAGGATAACGTTACGATCGTTACGTAGTAATGAGAAGGCAGTTTTTATTTTCAACAGTTTCTCTGTTACATTCATATAACTTTTAACCTAGTTACTTTTTTACTCGATGTTGAAAGGGTAATGTTTCAATTAGTTTTATATTCATTCATTAAATTCGTCGTCGTCGTCGCCGTCATCGCTTCAACCGATGGACGTCCACTGCTGGACATAGGTCTCACGAAATTATACCCACAAGGCCCGATCTTGCGCCGCCTGGCTCCAGCGGCTACCGGCGACCCTCTTTATGTCATCGGTCCATCTTGTGGGGGGTCGCCACTCCAGCACCTTCGGGCCCCAACGTGTATCGGTCCGTCGGACTATGTGTCCCGCCCATTGCCACTTCAGGTTCGCGATTTGTAAGGCTATGACTTTAGTTCTGCACGGATCTACTCATTTCTGATTTGATCACGTAGAGAAACTCCAAGCATAGCCCTTTCCATCGCACTCTGAACTTTCGTATAAGGCCCATAGTCAGCGCCCACATTTCAGAGTCGTAGGTCATTCATTTTCACAGGTACATTAAATTGCCCTATTGATATTGCCATTGTAATTTCTGGGCATTTTAAATGGATGTGTAAATTTTTTAGATTATTTGTAGCATGGTTTGATATTGGGACCGCATTAGGTCCGTAAGCCCCTACGACCCGCTTAGGCAAAAGATGAGAGTAACGATAAATAGAGTTAAAAATGTAAAAAAGATATGAATTGTATCCCGTTCTAATATCGTCATAAGTTTTGTAGCCCAAGCCAATATTCTCTTAACATTTGTGGCCTGCGACAATACCCTTATGACATTTCTGGCTCGCACCACCATGCATTTGACATTTGTGGCTCGCACCACTATGCTCATGATATTTATGGCCCGCAACTATATCCTAGTAACATTTGTACTTCGCATCACTATGCATATAACATTTGTGGCTCATGCCAAAATCCTTATAACATTTATGGTCCGCACTAATATTTTGACAACAATTGTGGCCCACGCCAATATTAACATAACATTTGTATCCCGCACTAATTTCATCATAACATTAAAGCCGGCCGCGAAATGATGTAAACTAAAAGGGGCTCGACAGAGCAACCAAGGTTAATAGAACAACACCCATGGCTGTCATCAGCTGACCGTCTCGCACTGGTGGAATTTAAAATAACTTCCACTTGCATCATGCTTTCGTAAAACCACCCAATATATTTTGCTGACATGTTAGCGCTTGACTGTAATCTGGTAAGTGGCAATCTTACCCTTCATGGATTCTACACACGATTTAAAACACATTTTTTTAATTGATGCCACTTTTTCACTATTAGAATGGTAACTAGCCACGGCCTAAGCAGTCAACCAGCTCAAACCTAGATAAATGAGGTCATACTTTTGCTCTGTCAGCAGTTGAAGCCAGAATTCTAACCATTACGTCAACGAGGCCATCCAAAGGCATAAGTTCTTGATATTCACACACCGTTTTGTTTATTGAATTAAAATTTGTTACAATAAACAGAAAAAGTTCATTGATAATAAGTTTTTTTCCCAAGACATCATCAGTTAGTATATATTAACATGATCTTAGATTAGAAATATAAGAACTTGATCCGTCTACCGGCTAGCCTTTAACGAGGAGGCAAGTAAGCCTGTTTTCATAACGACAGGAATATCACACGTTTTTGTTAATTTAATAATATATGAAATAAGTTCAGTTCTGTATAGCACTGTTTGATACACAATGCAATCAAAACGACAGAAAGATCTCATATAATCGGCTTGGTTATGATGCCTCTTTGTAATTTCTAGCTGGAGTTTAACAGCTTTTCCATGGTTGTCTGGGTACTCAAAGCTAACAGATGACTTTCTTTATAAAAGTTCAGTTACACAACTTCACCAAATGATTCTGCCAATTATCATAGTCGAGGATTAAAATTAGTCTGTTCCTTCCAATTCTAATATCCCTTCATTCATTTATACATCACGTATTTATTTATTATGTCGGAGAATAGGAGAGAAAACGGAGAAGCATAAAGCACAGGGGCGTAGGGTTCTCCGCCGACATCGTTATTAATTGGATCCATTCTTTAATTTCTTATTCTGTGGGCGTTCATGGGTAATGTTGGTGCAATCAAACACTTTATTAATTAATTTGAGTTATAATGTTCAATCACTTAATGTTCCCGATATCAATTTACACAAATTCATTAAGAATAATAGCTAGGAACGCGACAGTTTCAATAGTCGACCACTCCGGCCGACCGCCGCTCGAGAACTGCCGAGAGACGGGCCGGACTGCCACTGATTTATTAACTCTGCCCCCACGCCGATACAAAGATGGCGCCAGCGATCCACAGACTCTTGCACTCCGACAATTATGTTATTTAGTGGCGTATTCCTGGTTACTATACTAAAAAATTAACAGGTTTATTTGTTGTAAAACAAGGAAATTTTTGTATTTATTAAAGCTACCTTCTTATGAGGCTGTGAACAATGTAAAAATGAAAATGTTCCATCATATATCGCATAATTTATGTCGTGCCATAATAATGAAAATGCTTTAAGCACGGTAGATGAAGTATTCCTTTTATTGAAGAGTGTGGGATTCACTGGCTGTACCAGGATATCCAGTAAAATGCAGCGGAATCCTCTTCATTCGGGTATTGGGGTCTAGATGTCGACTGCCGCATTTAAATCTGACGCTCCCGGATGAATCTGGTATAAGGGTTTTAGGTCAGAATGCAGGCGAGCAAAATTAAGCCTCCTGGTGCCCTCCCTTCTCTAGCGAAAGGGAGTAGCGTCTGCCATAAGCTCCCATTGCCTATCTAGTAAATCTTTCTGCAGGATGACACAAAAGGAGATCACAGGTCTTAAACCTGACTACTTATCACTAAGCATAGCGCCCACTATGCTCGAAAGTGGGTGGTGAGTTTCAATTTAGGTTGGTTGAAGGGTTTCAGCGTCTACAAGAGACACGAGAGAAAAACAAGCTGGCGGGTCATCTGATGGTAAATATTCACCGCCGCCCATGGACACCAGGACAACTGCAGGCTCGGCAACGAGCCAGAAGCTGAGAGTTTAATGGCTTTTTAAATAATTGCACGTGAAAGCTGGAAAAGCCAATCGATTAAACCGAGTTTTTGAGTCATTTCGTTTATAGGTTATATCAGTATACCATGGTACATGTTTCATATGGTGAGAAGACTTTTGTAGAAATCGCAACTAAACGTTAACCATTATGTGTATGCCCTAATCAACCCCCATCGTCTTTAATCGCAGCAGACAGCTCGGTGCTAATGAGAAAAATAATGAGCGCCCGCGGCTCTCAAAGCCCGTTCATCAACACCTGCGTGTATCGAATGAGTGAAACGTTTTGTGTGACCCACTTTGATAGCAACAGACACAATGGGACAACATTAACATCTTATTATCCTAATAGGCATGAAATACATGATCTTAAGATATATGTACTACGTAACGATAATCTCGTAAAGTTTAGTCAGAATTTGCGACTTAAACGCATATAAATATGTTTGTTATAACACCACATTACAAATCTATATATATATGTCGGAGGGCAGATGTCTATGGAACGCTGGCGCCATCTATCGGCGTGGACAGAGTCAATGGTGGCAGTCCGGCGGGAGTCTCTCGACAGTTGTCGAGTAGCGCTCGACCGGAGCAATCTACTGTTGGAACTGCCGCGTTCCTAGCAATTAGTGTTAATGAGTTTGTGTAAATTGATATCGGGAACCTTAAGTGATTGAACATTATAATCCGAGTTAATTACTAAAGTGTTTGATTGCACCAACATTACCCACGAAAGCCCACGCAATAAGAAATTAAATAATGGATCCAATTAATGACGATGTCGGCAGAGAACCCTACGCCCCTGTGCTTTATGCTTCTCCGTTTCTCTCTTATCCTCCGACATATATATAAGGTATAATTTTTATATATTATGCATATATATATATTGCTGGAAAATTGTAATAGAATCCGTTGAATAATTTAAAAGATCTAAGGAACTGGACACTTTCCTGGCAAAATTAGAAAATCTCCAACAGCATTCATCTCCGTACATTTGAAATCTCTGGTTTAATCATTATAATGGTTTTATAACTGCCAAACAGTAAAATGTAACCCGTATTTATTTAGCCGACGTTTTATACGTGCTATGAAACTTTTAATTTGTGATTATGGGGGACTATAAACAATGGGTTCTCGGTATAGGGGCGAAGATCGCGTGCGCTTCAACTTTCATTACTTCCTTCTTTACTGTGTCATTAAGTCATAAACTGAGGCTTTCCCTTGTAGCCGACGATTTCGCCTAAAATATTTAAGATTAGGTAAAAAAACTTTCTAAATTTTTTATGTTAATATAAAAAGTTTGATATAACCTTCATAATAGTTGAGTACATTTTTAGGCTTTTATTTAGTTTCAGCTGTCAAGGTGAAATTAAAATGATGTTAGATTTTAGTAAAAAATAAACTTTTGCGACCGAAATGAAATTGAATTTGAAAAATAGAAGAGAACAATCGAATTTTCGATTGAAAAAGCAGTGATGTTTCACCAGCCCTTTTTCAATCCAATCCCTGGGCTTCATGGTTTCCCCTTTTCACAAAAAAATTATCCAACATTACTTTATATCCTTAGACATAAAAACCTTTAAGAAAAACAGATCTAGACGATACAAAGTTTAGTAGAAGAAATGTTTGAAAATTCTTAATAATAGAGGCACGTTAAAACAAAACTTATCTGGACCTTAACTGTTAATAATCAGTAGGGGAGGTTTCTCACACATATTCAGGGCCTATTTAACTAAGCTTCGCTGTATTATTTCGTGATAACGGAATACATTTTCTAGGTAAAACTTTACACCAATGAAGCTAATAGCAACACCCTTGTTAACTAACCAACAACGTTATATTGTAAAATAAAATTACTTTGGTACGATGGCGGGTATTTCGTACTATAAAATTAAAGGCATAACGGGTCAGTCTGTGTTTACGGGCGTACTTCCCGGGAGGTTGATTAAAAGGAAAGCTTCCTTTATTAGCCGTTATAAAACTGCAACGAAACGCCTCCGAACTGCCCCTTCGATGTTTAGCGAAATTGCAATTTAACTACTTAAAGAGTAGGGTCCGGCCTTTACTATATCGCTACAATAATCTTGTAATTTCTTTGTCAGTACATAAAAGGTAAAGTAAATAGCAATCCTTTAACGTCCCACTGCTAGGCACTAGCTTCTTTACTTGTAAGGGCTTTTATGCCATAAACCCATTTCGCTGTTCCACCGAGGGTGCACTCTTTATTCCTTTATAGTCAGACGTGATGGCAATCCGATATGACCGGAGAGAGATAAGATGCAATACCAATGGTTTAACGTGCTCTTGTAGACGCGGGGGTAGAGCACACCTGCAACTTTTCAACTTCAAGTAAATTCTAATGATTTCTTATTAGAAAACTCAATACCGATAAATTTAAATTCGCTAGATCCGGGACTAGGACCTCATAGACCAAGACCTCATGTCTCTAGACAAACAAATCAATAACAATTGGCGGTACACTTAAAAGTCTCTGAACTGATTTATATGCCGTTTGCGGCAATTAATTGAATGACTCATGGTTAAGGTATTCGGAGCCTGGGAGCTTTCAGTTTAAGTCTACTCACGTTGTACTGTTGGGCACAATCCTCCTCACTTATAGAAGGATTTGGAGCATAGACCTATTACAGTGCCCCAAGTTGGCAGGTTACATATACCCCAAAATGACTTTCGGGAAATGCAACATGCATCCTCACGATGTTTTCCTTCACCGAAAATCACAATGACGGATTGAAAACAACAATCAAGTAAAAGACTAATTTGTGTAACCGTAAACGTGTAAACACCTAAATAAAAAAATATAGAAAACCAGAATTTTACTTCTTAAACAATAATCGAATAACAACGAAATTCATTTACACTAACGTTAGGACCATATGAAATAATCCCAAAATAAGCTAACACAAGTATCTAATTTCGATTTTAGTTTAATCTCCGGTAGAACAAATTTCGGAAGTTGCATTTTATCTGAGTCTGGACGCGAGGCTTCGGCCACGGCTAGTAACCACCCTATCAGCAAAGACGTACCGCTAAACAAAGAGATTTGGGTTACCAAAATAGCGCGTTTCTATCTTAGACTGTATCGTCACTGACCATCAAGTGAGGTCACTGTCAAGCGCTAACCTAATATTTTTTTTTATTGTTGCTGACAGATTAGCGCTTGACTGTGCTCTCAGCTGATGGTAAGTAATGATACAATCTAAGATGAAAGCGCGCTGATCTTTTAAGAGGCGATATGCCCCTTACGGTTTCTACACAGCATCGTACCGGAATACAAATCTCTTTGTTTGGCGGTACGTTTTTGCTGGTAGGGTGGTAACTAGCCACGGCAGAAGCTTCCCAACAGTCCAGGCTCAGACAAATTAGAAAATACAATTTCCTATATTCGTCCTACCGGGGATCGAACCCGGGACCTCAGCTAGCACAGCCCGTCAAATCAGCACTCAGGAGTAAAAAAACCTTAAAAAGAATCTTAAAGTTCAAATCCACAATAGGTATATTGTGGATTTGAACTCGCGATTTCTCAATACGTCTCACCACTAGGCCATCATGGCTTTTTATAAAGCACATTAGTAAATTTGAGACAGTGACCGAACCCATAAGCTTTTTCAAGCTTTAAGCAAAGAAGCTTCAAAAACAAACATGAAAGAGACAATAACAAAACATTTAAAGTCATAGGAAAAGTTTTATTATCAATCCGAAAGAAGTGGAAATCTGATTTTTCCGCGATCGCAACTCCGTGTATCCCGGACGTAATCGAGTTTGCGTTTTGTAACTTCGAGACAGAAGATGGATTGTTATTTCACATGACGAGTAGTTTATCTCCTGCGCTTCCGGACGGAATAACAAACCTTAATGCAAGGATAAAGCGCAGGTATAGTCCTAAGCTAACAACGCACTTTGGATTATGTCTTAGCTCTATAGGACCACCATCCAGGACATTTGAAACTATGACAAGATATAAACACTTGAAATCATTACTTTTATAAATTTAGTTAGTCGCTTCTGCTTATGCTTAGATGGTTTGGGCATGTAGAGAGAATGAATGAAAGGAGACTGACAAAAAGGATTTATGAGTTAAGACTGAATGCGAAAGTTGGAAGGGGAAGACCAAAGCGAACTTTCCTGGACCAAATCCAGAACATTTTAAATAAGGGCCAAGTCAACAGTACTTTAAACCGACGAACTTGTATGAAAGGTTTAATGAGAATGAAAGAAGCGAAGGAGATATGCAAGGATCGTGGCAAGTGGAAGGACGTGGTCTCTGCCTACCCCTATGGGAATGAGGCGTGATGATATGTATGTATGTAGTCGCTTCTGGGCCCGTAGACAAGTCACTTTCGAAGATTGCTAACGCTTGTAAAATGTATGGGAATGACGTTTAATTTTTCGATAAGTTCCGATAAGAAACGTCATTGCCATATATTTTTTAAGCGTTAGCAATCTTGGAAAGTGACTTGTTCACGGGCTTTGGTTTTTTAACTTACATTCTAAACTACAAATGTTTGCCAGTGAGAGTAATTAAAACCCACATTTAAAACATTAATATATTTTAATCATTTATTCAAAGAAACTATATAAATATGTAATCAGTTTTCGTTTTTATACTAATCTAATGAGATGGAAGAAGTTCGATTTTACTCAAAAAAAGGTGTAAGTCGCCAAGTTTGGTAATGCCAATATGATGATGGGAATGCTATCACAAATCGTTCAACGACAGACAAAATCGAGGGTACCGTCGTTATTGTGTATAGGTGGGTTTTAATTTGAATGAAATTTAAAATACTATATAAAGTAAATGAAATTACAAATTATACATCGCCCTAACCCACATCAACGCCCCCCATTTCTCTGGTGCCCTTAACGCCTCCCTCAAGGTCTCAAAAGCCCCCAAGGGGGCGTTATTGCCCATTTTGAGAAAGACTGGTCTAGTGGTTAGCTAGTTTAGCTGCAGACATGAAGTACTGGCTTAGAGTGCCGGGTGGGGCGAATTCAAAAATCGATATTTAGTTTTCTATTAAGATTTTCTCCTTATTTGCCCTGTGTTCTGTAGTTGGCGGTGAGCTCCAGCCCCGTGCCTCGCAGAGCACCTTAAGCCTTCAGTCTTTAGCCTGATCTCTCTCCGGTCGAGTCTGATTGCCGTCATATCGGCCTATGAGGGTGAAGGAATGGAGAATGCACTTATATACTGCTGCCTGCCAACCCGCGTGGTGGGTGTATGCTGTAAAATCTCTCTTTCCCAGCTGTGAGACCTTAATAGAATGCTACTTACTTAATTTACTATGCCTGAAGTTGGATAATTGATATTACCCTATCATACTTGTTTTAGTAATTGCAGTTTATTGTTTGCTTTTCTAATTTATCATTAATGTTTTTATTTTTATTTCTCATTTCTGTACAATGCATAGTAGAGGTATTTTTCTTTCTTACTTTACAGAGCACGTTAAAATTTCGTGTCAAAAACAAAGTTTTACGAAATTTTGTCAGAAAAGTTTTACACTATTTATACAACTTTACATAGTATAACTTGTAAACTATTTGACAGATTTTAATGCAGTTTTCAGCAGGAGATAGAGTGATTCAAGAGAAAGTTTTATATGTATAATACATATGTATTATATTATAGATATATCGAAAAATTCTAAGATATGTAATGGTACACCGTAACAAACATATTTTTGTGCGCTTTGATCGCATATATTAACTAAAATATATGAAATACATTAAAT
Source organism: Elymnias hypermnestra (assembly GCA_015832385.1). NCBI lineage: Eukaryota > Metazoa > Arthropoda > Insecta > Lepidoptera > Nymphalidae > Elymnias > Elymnias hypermnestra. The sequence goes on from JACTOM010000667.1 coordinate 928,935, forward strand.
TAATGTTTAACAGAATTGTATTTCATAAAAAAATCTACAAAATAGACTAGACGCCATATATTTATCTTTAAAGAATAAACCACAGTAACTGTTTTTATTTTTTACATATATAAAAAAATTGGTGTTATTTACCAAGTTGTTTTATACAATAAAGCATTACTCATTATCTAATAAATACATTAAGTACATTGTATATTTCGTGGAGATCAAAACTGCTCTTAACGGAATTTTATTTAAATGGATATCTTAGAAGATATAAGAGATTTAGGAGGCGGTGGCACTGCGACTGGAGGGATCTACGTTATAGTTCGAAATAGAAATGTTTTACAGATTAGTGGAAGTCAAACCTTATATGGTTATTGCTTGTAAAAGTGGCTTACGGGCTTAAGTTTGTTAACACTATGTCGAAAACAAGCACAATAACACTTTGGCTAAACATAAAATTACTTAATCTAATAATCTTTAACAGGAGTTTAATATGTTAGGTACATTTCTCCAGGATTGGATTACATGGAGAGCTTTACATTATAAAATATAAGCTTAAGAACCTTCAGTACTAAATTAAACCTAAAAGCCTCCATGGGCTTATTGATAGACACTCTTTTTCTTGGTTTCTTTCAATCAAAATATTCTTTATTCAAGTAGGCTCAAAAAGCACTTTTGAATCGTCAGTAGTCTCTCTGTTGTTAATAAATCTATCAGCAGTTCGAAAAGTTGATTCCACTGAGAAGAAACCGTTATGAAACTCAACAGTTACTTTTTAAACATAGTTTTTGTAAGTTACAATGTGTTTAGCTTTCATGTTCAACTGGAATCAAGTCCAAACATCTTTGCCACTTAAATAATTTTTAATATTATAATATGCTTTCTGTAATCGGACGTTTGTAACATATTTCTTAAAGGCGAACCCACAAGCGATCCGGGTATCTGTAACCCGACAAATGATTTCTGAACCTTCTTCACTCCAAAATATAAAAGCATTGCAAGTTTTTTTTAATTTCTTGTATTAACTTATTAATGTTGGGGAGGGTTGGGAAGAGATTCAAGTTCAGGCAAATCCCTCCGGGTTCAGTGAACTATATGGCGTTTGGGGGTTCGATCTTTAGTTCTTCGTTGTGCGGAGCTTGGGTCTTCAGGGTTCGGTGGTCAGGTCATCAGTGTTCGATAGTTCGGTTGTCCAGATTCAGTGCTTCGGTCTTCAGTTAATTTGGGTTCGGGTCTTCAATTCGTGCTTGGGTTCGGCAGAGTTACAGGTTCTCGTATGTTTACAAGTCGCGTTTAGTAGGGACCTACTCCGTTCGAGAGTCTAAGGCGAAATGTGACATACATTTTTTATTCTGTGTAGTTGCTATAAGTCCTACCTGCTGTTAGGCCCTATTCTTTACAGCGTAACCGAAAGACACTCCACCGAGGGGTGGACCCGTAGAAGGATCCTGCTGCGTCGTGGGGGAAACGTTGCTCTACGGGCGTCTCGTCTGAGGCACAGACCTAGGCTTAGAGTAACGTTTGCGGCTGCTGAAAAAGGGTAAACTGACAGTGCTTAGTCTTAAAGCCCATGGGTCCGTCAGTTTGTATGTCACTGGAGGCCGCATCCGGGGTACGTCAGATAGTGGGGACCTCGTTTTCGCCGGCGAAGACGCTGTGTAAAGACGAGATCCCCACTATCTGGACGTACCCCGGATGCGGCCTCCAGTGACATACAAACTTTGGGAGAGGTTTTATACATATCTCCTACTCGGCACGTACATATTGCGCGACGAGCAGGAGAGAGGGCGATCGCGGGTGCTGAGGTAGGAGGAGGGTCGTCCGCCGGCGGTAGACCAATCAGGATTAGTCACCGCCGGGACGCGCTAGGTTCGGTGCTCGCGTCCGCAACAATTAACTTATTTGTAATGCAGACTCATAACTACCTTAGTTATATAGAATCTTCTCTATGAGCAGATCGCTTGAAATTATAATTTACTAGTTTTTTCCCGTGGTGTTGCCTGCGTTGTTCTTAATTCCCGTTATTATTGTAAGTTTACGTCGCAAAAGGAACATGTATGACGAATATCAAATCAAACGTTGAATACTAAAGCTCTAAAGTCTTAGTTAGTTTCGCTCTTGTCTGGAATATCGGGAATCATGTTCGTAATAAGAGACTACATGGCGAGAGGATAATAAGAAAATTATATCATTTTTAAAATAAAAGAGTTAAATGCTCATACTTTTTTTATTTTTTATACTTTATTATAACAATATATAATTTCCATTCCTACCTATCTGGAAGCTTTTTAATGCTCCTGTCATAACTTTTATAATTTTTTCCATCAAGATGATGCTCTGTGTACTTGGAAAGGTGATAATCTGATGGAGCGATGTCCGGTGAATATTGGGAATGCCTGATTACTGTCCAAACATGGCTATTTACTTTTTCACGTGTAATTTTTTATGTATGGGGGTGAGCATTATGATGCTGCAAAAACGCTTGCCTTCGATCCACTAGAGAATGTCGTTTTTTTTATTTCTGCCGTCGAATGGTCTAATTGTTCACACTATACGTTTGCATTTCTTGTTTGACCAGGTTTGAGAGGTTCATAGTGAATTATGCCCTTGCAGTCCCACCACACAGACAAAAGATTTTTTTTTGTTGAAAGCCCGGGCTTCGGGGTTGGATTTGCAATGTGACCCTTCGATAGCCATTGATTCTTTTGGCCATAATTATATATATATAGCACCTATTTATCATCTTCAGTTATTAAATTGTTTAAAAGTAGCAATTCTGATTCCATTTTTAGAAGTTCGTTAATGCGATCGCCTAGATCGCCTCATCGCTGAGCACGTGCGATACCCATCTTCCTTTTCTCCGCAGTTTCACAAATTTTTTTAATTTTTGAACACTGGACCACGAGTATCTGAGATTGGCCGCAATATTTTCGATAGTTGCCGTTGTATTACTTTTGATTTCAACGGTCAGTGCATCGGCATCCACTTTAGATGGTCTTCCACTTCCACGATTATTTTTAAGACTGAAACTTCCAGATCGAAATTTCTTGAACCAACAAAAACATCAAAAACGTCGCCCAGTACATAAAAAACATTTTTTGTGGCAACTGTTGCTGTCTCTTTTCTAAGAATATAATATAACATAAATTTCGAATAAATTCTTCATTCTTTCCGTTTTATAGTAAAATGGTTTTTTTTAACTTAACTTTCACAAACAACAATTTATTCCCAAGGAATACCGGTACCCCTAAGGTAAGTAGCAGCCCTTTAACGTGCCACTGCTGGGCACAGGAGTGCTCATATAAAAGAGGGTTTTTAGAGCATAGACACACTACGCTGCTGCACTGCGGATTGACAGGCATGGTACACGAGAGTACTCTCTATTCTCTGCGTCACGCGGACAACTCCCCACACATACACCTCCACGGCATTGCCAGCCAGCACCCAAGAGCAGGAAACACTGGGCGTCCCCTGCCTCGTAAGCTTCTGCTGTCACCGCCTCCTGATGTAGGCGACGATGACGGCGAAGACGACGCAATATCAGTGGCAATACCTGGACTTGACCTGGATGGACCCGCTAGCGTAGCCAGCGGGAACCAGCCCGTATGATTGCGGGCAAAACAAAATACCAGGCATCAAATTGATGTCTGAGGAAGATGCCCGGGCAAGGAGGCACTGCCTCGAGGCCCGCAGCCCTCAACTAAAGTTGAGAAGAACCCAGGATCTCTATTCTTTCACTCTCATAGTCCGACATGACGGCAATCCGGCACGACCGGGGAAAGAGATCAGGCGCAGGACCGACAATTAATAACTCAATCAGACACATACATTTCATATTTTTTCTTGTTATTCTTTATTTAGTTACTGTAAGCAACTCATTATTTGTTAGAAAGTAGTACAACAAAAGTACAAAAAGTACAAAGTAGCACAGGGTAACCTAGTTTAGGCATCAGTGACCAACCATCTGTATCGATATAGTAAGAAATATTGTATTGATCCATAAATGTTTCAAATAATTTGTTTACCAAGAAAGATTAATATTATTATTATTATCCTACTTTCACACTCACGCCCGTTTACACAAAAATATATATTTGTATTAGATATAAGGTATTTTATAATAACTACTTAAATAAATATAACGGGCAAGGGATAAACCCCGGCAGGGAGACCAAACGGCCGGGGGTCAGAGCTACAGGCTGAGAAACCGCCGGAATATCCTAGCCGAGTCCAGCAACGCCGCCTTCTGCATCCTTGCTGCGAGCGAACTGCCACGGAACCCCAGCCGTCTCAGATGGTTAGCGAGACAAACTGAGACCAAACCATTCGCAGATATAACGATTGGGATAGTTGCAGTGGATCCCACCCCCCACATGGCAGTAAGCTCGTGCGTCAGATCCAGATATTTACGTTTTTTCTCTGTCTCAGCTCGCACGAGATTCTCGTCATACGGGATCGTGATATCGACTAAAAACACCCGAGACTGTGCTCGGTCCATTATCACAATATCAGGCTTGATGTTATTATTATTAAAATTTGTTCTTAGTAAGCGTCTACGTTGTCACAAGTATGTCCTTTCTCAGATTCTATCTGTGTATCAAATTTCATTTCAAATCAAATCAAAATCAAAAATATCTTTATTCAAGTAGGCATATTACAGCACTTTTGAATCGTCAAATTATATTTTTTTCCACACTCTGATTCTATTATACGTCTGATGATGGTACTCAAGATCGGCTTAAAATCTAAAGTTACGAGGGTTCCTTCGCGCCCTGATCCGAGAAGAACCCACAACAAACTCAGTCGGGTTTTTTTTTTTACCATCATCATTACAATAACAAATTAGTTTACTATATTTTAATTAAAATTAGAGCAATTTGTTCACTCCCAAGCGTTTCTATCGTCTAGGTAATCTTGCAACTTATAATACGATTTTTCTATCAACTTTCTTTTAACAAAGACTTTGAATTTATTAATTGACATCTTTAGAACGTCTTGTGGGAGTTTATTATAGAAACGTATACAGTTACCCTTAAATGAGTTGTTAATCTTATGCAGCCTACTAGAATTTAAATCAAATTTTAAGTTTTGGCGTGTATGCGTCACAGCTAGTTACTTTCGCATGACGATGACGATGATTATAAATATTTAACATCTTTTTCCGTTCTTTTTTATTTAAGCAAAACATTTACCTTTGACACTACGTGTTCAAATAATCTCCAATAAATTATATTTAAAATTATATTACGAGGCGGTGAAGGGAATAATTTAGGAACGATTTATGGACGACGCTTGTCCGTGTTGCCTTCGTTTCGTTATTTTGAAGAAAGTATATTAAAATATATCGATAATACGACTAAACAGAGAAATCCCTATTTTTTCTAAGATTCCTGGATTATTAGAAAATAAAACTTTAAACATATATATTTACATCTGATAGTAACTATGTTTGTTGAAACGTTTGTGAAAAAGTGAAACTTCTTCAGGCGCAAGTGTACATTTGTCGTCACGTCACGCAGAAGTGCAGCGCTTTTCATGCTAATTTGAGGGTTAGGTAGTTTTAATATTTATAAATAACATATTTGAGATTTCAAAAAAATATTAGTATTAATTTTCGACACTTTTAATGTTTAATGACAATTAAATTCATTAAATTCCTAATATATCCTCCTTTTCCCCTCATTCTTAGTATCCGAAATCTAAAGTTTTAGATTAGAATAAACTAAACAAGACTTAAAAGTTGGTTTGCCAAAGAAGTTTCACTTCTGACATGTGTACTTTGTACGCACGCACTTTTAACTTTTTTTGTAGGTACAAATGCACAAAAGTGAACTGATTTGGCTTATTTTAATGCTTGTAATATAGAAAATAACTTCGATTTCAATCAGAGACTATTCCTACCTGTCACTTGACTTTCGTCCCGTTTGGAAATCAATTAAATTTAAAATTCATACAGAACTCAAATTAAACTTAAACATGAAATCTTGTTTTGGTTTTGAATGTCAAAGGTTTGACATTTGACATTGACAACTACCAATTTGTGAACGCAACTATAATATTTTACGGACTAAGAAGAAGTTGGGGGGAATTGGGCGAGAAGGTAACGTTTTTAAACGTCTTCAAAAAAAGGAGGACGTTATGAATTCGTCTGATTTTTTTATGTTTGTTACCTTACAACTTTCGACTGAGTAAACCGATCTTGAAGATTCTTTTTTATATGAAAGGTGGTCCTTGTGGTAGGATACTTGTTGTAAATCCAGTTATGATGATGGCATCCATGAGAAAACCGGGTAAGTCTTAAATTTGCGTTAAGCATGTGCTCGACATATGGACGAATAACTCAAGATCACTCCAACCGATTTCGGTGATTATTTTTTTATTGGAAAGGATATACTTCAAGGGTTGTTTGATGATAGTTTGGTTAGGCTTTGATCATGGAATCCATGACAAAGTAACGGAACTCTTCAATTCTTAAGAGCAAATTAACGATACTCCGGAAATTTGTGTACCTTAACTTCGGTATGGCTAAATGTTTGTCGTAGTTAAATATGATGGTCAATGGAACTCCTCAATCTTGTTTTTTTTAGTAAAGTTATATAACTCATCTTGTGTAGTAAAGAAATATGATTTTCGTATCATCGATCACACTTTTCGTTACGCCACTCAAACGTGTAAAAAGAAGTTTTATTTCAAGAAAACCTTGTGTCATTTTATGAAACCATGATACACATGGGGTTGCCATATTGCCCTTTGTCAAGTACCTTTCATTTTACCTCTACAACGTATTAGGTGTAATGCGACATGCACTAGATACAAAAATTTAAAGCGATAGAAAAAATGTTTTACTTAAAAAATAGAATCCTGTCTACGTTTGGAAATCTTCTGGTACAATTTTTAGCTTGTCTGTTAAATCGGTAAAAATATCCCAATAATAAATTTGAAAGTCCTTTTTCTACTTTCTGTTGTAATAAACTCAAATAATATTACTTGATTCATTCTATTTAGGGCTTCATTAACTGAGGTCTCTCCAACTACCTACAGAATTTTACAAAACGTTGTTAAATAGGATTGTCTGATACAAATGGCTATTTTTGAGGGTGGCTTATTCACAAACGGAGGATTATGAGGCTTCCAACTGAGTGTTCTAAGGTTTAGGGGAGAGGCTTAATGATGGGACGCTTACAAAAGATCCACGAGGGTCGAATCCGCTACTTTGTCGAGTTTCACCATGAGATAGATAGATAAAACAAAACATTATTGATGAAACTAGCTGCCATCCTGCGTCTTTACCTGTTTAGATAGATTGATAAACACTTTACTGCATATTTCACTAAACTAACAATAAAAATAAACATTAAAGCATGCAACAGGTGACTTGTCTCTTAAACATATATATTGTTTTATATCAAACAGAAGAATTTTACTCGTATATGCTCCAATAAAATGACATCTATCTTTTTAAGTTATAATAATATTATGTATCGATAGTTTGCCTGTTTCTATATTATGTTTTCAGGCTTAAACTGCTTAAATTATTTTAATAATTCCTGTAATATAGTTAGATGAGAAGATACAAGCTAACTCTGAGTGCAAAAATATACTTTGAAGAGAGTTAAATAACAAACAACTGTTTGAACGAAAGTGATTCCAGTTTCCTTTATATTAATGTCCTGGCTTTATATACTTGTGTGAATATTTAAAATCGAAAATCGCGTGAGAGATTGTGGAAACCAAAACGTAAGGGTGAAAAAGGATTGTTCAAACATTTTAGCTTTTATAAGAGGCAACGTTGGTCGTGGAACAATCTTCCACTATTCTTTTTATAGTACGATCTTTAACTGGAGTTGGAATACTATTTGAGCCATTCGTATACTCGACAAAGCTGTGAAAATCAAGGATCTGGCGCTGAGGTGGAACCACGTCTGAATAACTTTCAGAGAGTATTCATCCTTATACCTTTCCCTATGTTAATACTGGAGCAGTAGCTATTCTAGTCCAAAATATTACCCAGGCAATCATAATAAAGCTTGCGTATCTTTATGCAATGTAAAGCTTCTGCCCTCCCATTCAACATCTGCATTTTAAACAATGTAAAGATTATTTATTCGGGCGGAATTAAAAAAAAACAATTGCAGGCGCAAAAAGGTTGATATATTCAATAAAATACGACGACGCGTCGAAATACGGTCCGAAATTCACATGACTGTAAACTTTAAATACAATTCCGCCGATAAGCAAAGAGAAATAATGGCTCGCTGTTATCTGTAATCAACGCTTGGCGAAATTATTTTACATTTCAATGGTTGTTCATTTGAACCGTTTTAACGAAGGACCTTGGGGGGCCCTTTTTGGTCTTTGAAGTGGACTCGTATTAAAGAAAAGCCCTTAAATATTTGTATTAATTAGTTAGGTTCCTTTGTATGTGATCCTGGAACACTCCTGTTTGACGTTTTTACCTCTTTAATTTGCCCAGTTTGAAACACATCGATTGAATGGCTTCAAAGTTTATATCCCTTAGACTGCCCGGCCGCGTTGTATAGGCTCCCGTAACTTGCTCAAGCTTTTTATCGAAAGTTACCAGTTAACGGTCGAATGACGGTAACCGGTTAACGTAAATGTTCATGAAAGATTACTAAATATTACGATTTTTATGTTTGCCATTTTAATATGTATAATGTTTGTTATAATTAAGACCCTGGTGTAGCGTCATGTTACGCTAAACTCTGAGATAGTGAAAAAAGTTCCTCTTGTTTTTATAGGCTCATATCTTAAATAATAAAACATAACTCAAGGGCTTTATTTTTATTTACGTCACTTATATAATCAAAAACACTAAGAACCACTAACAATTACTGACAATTTGTAAATTACCACGAAAAACTTAACGACCTTCGTCGCGACACACACATCGTTAGTAACGGTCACTTTGTAACTGATTTTTTTTATTATTTTCTATTTTCTAGTAATAACTATGCGCATATTTTATTACATTTACCAAGAAGAGAAATAGATAATACACATTATTGATTGCACGAGTTGAGACAGAACTAACGTATCACGTCAACTATTAGTAAACAGGGCCACTGCACTGCAAAAAAAGCCTGTCAAGCAGTAGTTGACAGGAGCAATCTAAGGTACAATACTCTCAGCTTAAACTTCCCAATTGTATATATAGTTAAACCATTCAATCTTTCTTAAAATACTTCATTATTCATCTACTCAAATAGATTTTTTTTCTATTTGTATTAGAGGAGACTCGGTGGTAATACAGTTATTATTGAACGCTCATGCAAAAGGCTTAGAGATTTCTTTGTATGACATGGATTTATGAAGTTCCAGCCAAATGGCGTAGGAATTGACTTAAAGTATTTCAATAAAACCTTTGTTTCTTTTATTTGATATACAGGCGAAAGTAACTTAAACTAAATTGTTACTATTACAATGTTTTACACTGTATCATCACTTACCATCAGATCACTCTAAAAATCTTGCTTTCAAGTTAAACTGGCAGAGATATCTTGATTGTATTGCTTTGCTCTTATTTTACATCAAAGCGCTCGAAAGCCCTTCGAACTTAAAATGTTGATTTAACTGATTTGTTCAAATTCATTAAATGGGCCTATAGAAATCCGATAGAATTAGATATTTTAAATGAATTCTGTCATAAGACATTTTCTGTACAAAGACCACTTGGAATTAATTACGAAGGCTTCACAGGCGACGCATTCAAATCTGGGCCGATTCAAATTGAAGGCCCATTCACCGTTTTCTTATACAACAAGAAATTAATTTATGTATGATTCGAAGATGAAATGAAATGATTTCAGAAGCAATTTTCAATAAAATAATTCAAAAATGTTTATGGGGAGCGATTACAAAACCTCAATGGCGGCTGAAGTGTTGATAGTTAAATAAACTTTTGTAGCTTTAAAAAGCTCCAACAAAACACAATGAAGGTAAGTAGTAAAGGAAGTAGCAGCCTATTAAAATACCTACTAGGAACGGCTTCTCCAGTTTAGCATGCAATTTTATAAATAGAAGGTAAGGCAACTAGCAGCCCATGAACGTCCCGCTACAGAGGCCTCCTTACTCATAGGAGAGAGGGTTTTTAGAGCATAGACCTACCATGCTGCTGTACTGCAGGTTGATAAGCATTGTATGCGCTAACACAAGTGTACTTTCTATTCCTTCACTCTCATCGTGGATGGAACGGCAATCAGACAAGATCGGAATGAGATCAGGCTCAGGACCGACGGCTTAACCCAAGACAATACCAATTTTTGAATTCGTCCGACCTGGGACTATAACCCAGCACCTCTGTCTGTAGTCGAAATGGCTGGCCACAAGACCAATGTGGCAGTATTGTAACACTTTATAAAGTTATAATAATATCTTAATCAGTAACTACTGAGTTTTTTGCCGGTTTCTTCTCAAAATTGATAAATTACTTTGTTAGCAAAGATCCTGGGTTTGATGATTGCTAGGATCAAGTTAGAAAATTGATTTCTAATACGCTTTGGTCTGGTATTGTAGGAGGCTGTAAATTAACGTGCTAGTACGATCCTATTTAGAAACTATAAGAGGTTAATTACTTAAAATCAGATTAGGCAGTTAAACTGTGTCATCCCTTTACATTTGATGATTTTACAGTCCAACGTTAACTTCTTTAGTATTTTCTATTTTTCTTTTATTGCTGACAGTTTAGCGCGTGACTGTGATCTCACCTGATGGTAAGTGACGATACAGTTTGAGATGGAAGATCGCTAATCTGGGTTAGAGGCGATATAGCATCGTACCGGAACACAAACCTCTTTGTTTTGGCGGTATGTCTTTGCTGGTAGGGTGGTTACTAGCCACATCCTCCAGAGCAGACTCAGACAAAGAGAGACAAGATATTCGACCCTGGCGAGATAAACTGAGCCCAATGGGCACCACTCAAAGCCATTTCATTTAGTTTTATTATATTTATTAAATAATTATGTACAAATTTATAGATACAGAAAGAGAAAACATAATCTATGGTAATTTGCGCTATAATATCAGAACTTGAAGAATGTAAGATTTAATAAAAGAAGAAGATTTGAATTAGATATTTAAATCAAATCAAATCAAAATATCTTTATTCAAGTAGGCAATTTACAGCACTTTTGAACCGTAAATTTTTTTTTCTTTTTTTTTCCACACTCTAATTCTAATGTATGTCTGATGATGATACTCCAGAACGATTTAAAATCTAAAGTTACGAGGGTTCCTTCGCGCCCTGATCCGAAAAGAGCCCACAACAAACTCAGTCGGGTATTCTGTTTTTTTTTGTTATCATCATCATTACAATATCATGTTAGTTTAATATATTTCAATTCAAATTAGAGCAGTTCGTTCACTCCCACGCGTTTCTATCGTC
>JACTOM010000667.1:941212-1084817 GCA_015832385.1 Elymnias hypermnestra
CATCACGCCTCATTCCCATAGGGGTAGGCAGAGACAACATCCTTCCACTTGCCACGATCCTTGCATATCTCCTTCGCTTCTTTCATTCTCATTAAACCTTTCATACAAGTTCGTCGGTTTAGAGTACTCTTGACCTGGCCCTTATTTAAAATGTCCTGAATTTGGTCCATGAACGTTCGCCTTGGTCTTCCCCTTCCAACTTTCGCATTCACTCTTGACTCATAAAACCTTTTTGTCAGTCTCCTTTTATTCATTCTCTCTACATGCCTAAACCATCTAAGCATACCTTTCTCGATTTTAGTCACTACGTCTTCTTTTATACCACAACGTATTTTTTAATGTGAATATTATTTTAAAAATGTATATACCTGTCATAAGGATGAAGCAATTATTTCAAATTATATTATTTTATGCTATTATAGATATTGCACGCTATTGTATGGTAGATTATGTGTTGTACACTTGATCTTGCAATAAAATATATTGAATTTTGATTTGATTTGATAATGTATATGTTGTTTACCAAGCATTTTTATACAATACCTTAAAATTCCTAGTCCAATTAAGTACATACGTTTTATATTTCATGTAAATCAAAACTACTCTTAACAAAGCCCCTAAATAGTCCCTTTAAACCCCCGCCCGGACGTTTTTGCGTCGGTTGCCCCGCGGGTCGAATGAGGCTAAAGTGGCTCATAGGACTTAAATGTTCATGAAAAACTACCAAATGTCATGATTTTTATGTTTGCTAATAGTTTAATTATACCATGTTATCTTTTGTTTATTTAATTAAGACAAGTGAAATATGTCCGTCTTGTATTAATAGTTTTCATACTTATTGACGTCACTTATATAATCAAGAATGTAAATAAGTACAGACACATACTCAAAGCTTATAAAGTACCACAAAAGAATTTAACGAACTTTGACGCGACACAAACTCCGTTAGTAACGGTCACTTTGTACCTGATTTATATTTTGTTTTTTCTATTGTCTGGTGTTATCTCTACGCATATTTTGCTGGGATAGTTACCGAGAAGCGAAAAGGTAGGTTCTTTAGTTCTTATCAAAGAAGAGCAAGCGAAACCAATTCACTGGTCTCTCGGTCGTATTCTCGTTTTACATCCCGGTCGGGACGAGATCTCTCGTGTTGCAACCATTCAGACCACCTCGGGTCAATTGCAGCGACCTTCAGTTAAATTGTGTCCACTACCTCTCGATATATTGAATACTAGCGACCCGCCCCGGCTCCGCACGGGTAGACATAAATAGGTACAGATATTTAAATTATAAGCATGATAATTAAACGACCATGAAGTGATAAATATTATGAAAAAGTGTGAAAAGAACTTTTTAAGTGAAGCATAAAAATGTGTTAAAAAAGCTCAAAATATTCAATGTCGCTTGCGTCCCCTGCGAAAGGTAACCGAGTTCATAATGGTGCACCCCCTTCCCCCGCACTGCCCCTCTCTCGTCTAGTAAGTTACTCGATGCGCTGCGTGTATTTTTATTTTAATTTCATGTTTTCGTTTGAATGGAACATCCGATTTCAATAATTCAAAAAGTAATCATCAGGTATTGAGACAGTTTTGAATATTAAATTATTTATTTGGATAAAAATTTATAAATCGTATGGATAACACGGTCTGATTTTGATCGGCATTTCTACCAATTTGTTAAATGTAAAAAAGTAGTTATAGTGACGTAACAATAGTTAGACATATGGTCTCGCGAAGTTTTTTGTAGATATTGATATATTCTGTAATATTGTCGAACATTTTTTTGTCCTGTCATTAATACTCTTCACAGCGTATGCGATGAAAGACATTTTATGGCTAATTTTTTTACACCTTCGGTTGGTTTTAATAGGAATTTCTAAAGATTTCTATAGTAATCTAGTACTAAATATAGCCTATGTTACTCAGTGATAATGTAGCTTTCTAATGAAAAAAGAATTATTAAAATCGGTCCAGTACTTTTTGAGTTTATTCGTTACATACAAAAATACAAATCTTTCCTCTTTATAATATCAGTGTAGATATTTATTTTGGAGGGCGGAATGTAGAATCGCGTTAATGTATCGAATAGCGGTTTATTATCAGTATTTCATTTCGTCAATTATCATTCTTTTATCTGTGGACATCATTCGTTTGTCGTGTTGTCTATTTTCGTTCTTTTTCGATTATATTTTCTGCATTATTAAGCTGTGGATTGCAAACTATCATTCTTTTTCGTTCACTTGCCTATCAGATGAGACGAGAACGGGTCGTGTAAAATCTTGCAGCGCACGCGCATTGCGCTTACGTCGTCTATGAATTCTAGAACTTTGTGTTTTGAAGAAGTGACCGACACTAGCTTTCAGCTCAGCATACGCTTGAAGTGTGCCCAGTGTGGCTTTCCCAACGACACATCTTGGTGAATAAGTAGTTGCAGCGATGCTGAAGGTGCAGGGACCGTGGAGGGTGGTGGTTTCCTTTTGTAACGATGTTCTTTACAAAAAGAAGACTGCCGAACCAAACTACAACGACTGCGAGCGCTACAAGGTCGAGAGTTGTCAGGGGGGGGGGGGACTCTGGCAACTCCCAATTGAGCGATAGATAGATTGACTTTTGGCACTGGTACGTTCTGCCCGAGTTGCCGGAATAACCCCAGCAGGAACGTGACGCTACCAAGGGGGTTTTAGTGGGTAAAAATCCCACATAACCCGGTTTCCTTTTCCCTGATATCGGGTATGTTGTTGAACATTCGTAAATTTGCCCAAAGGGATAATCTCAATTAAATATACATCTTAGAAGAAATTAGTGATTTAAAAAGAGGCGGCACACATGTGGGGAAGTTACATAAGAATCAAATAGATGTTGCCGTACTTTAAAACTGACATAAAAGTGTATAGCAGACGCAATTGTGCAGAGTCTTTTATATTAATTTCTTGACAGCAGTTAGAAATGAAAGTTAATTCAAATATTCCTGCCTCATCCATTTGGTCGAATCTCGTTCTGATTAATTGATAGTTATTTATTGAAATGCATAACAACCAAAGGCCAAGAAGATTGTTTGTAATACTTTTGTAGAAGTTCAACTTTGAAGTTAGGAGTATCAAGAAATTGTGGAGTAGTTTCGACGTGAATTCGGAGAGAGTTATCGCAAACTTGAACTGAACTCGACTCTGAATGCCACTTCAGTTCGATTCCGACTATTCCGAAGGTTTTAATAACAAATATAATGTTGCTATAACATGAAAATTATATAAAATTCGTAAAATTTATATTGGGTTTTTGGATATATACAGAAATAACATCAAAGAGATTTTTTTGCATTTGGTTTGAGGATACATGTGGCACTAGTCCATAAACGATGTTAGAAAATAAACAAAACCAAGACCAATAGGAAATTGAGGTACGAATACTAGGTACCAATATGCTTTGTTCTTTATAATCGATTATTGTCATTTTCGGTGGAAACTGGGGTATTAGTAGTCTGGCAAACTCTAGTGGAGTAGCATATCTATGCTTTAAAATGCCTCTCTTCTATGTGTGAGGAGGCCTGTACCCAGCAGTGGGACGTAGTAGACTGCTACTTATAAGTAAAGTAGACAGCCATTGCCCAAGGGTACAATTCTGGAGTAAATGTAGAAGTAAATGAGGAACTAGACCTTGTAGATAGTACCGCTTTCTTAGGTATAATATTAGATAATAAATTACAGTGGGCGCCCCATATAAGTGGTCTATCGAACAGGCTCACCTCTGCGGCTTACGCTGTTAAAAAATTCGTCATCTGACAGATGTTGATACTGCCAGACTGGTATATTTCTGCTATTTTCACAGTATTATTACATACGGTATTCTACTTTGGGTTAATGTTGCTGATATAGATGCAATATTTGTGCTACAGAAAAGGGCCGTTCGTGCGCTAAGAAACAAATTCAAGGCAGTTAACATAATGACAGTTCACTGCGTATACATATTAGAAAACTTGTTGTGCGTACACAAAAACATTGACTCTATTAATAAAAAGAGTGAATGTACATCATATAACTTAAGAAACAAAAACAAACTTGTTATAAATTCTAGTAGGGTGCATAAAATTAATAACTCATTTAAGGGTAACTGTATATGTTTCTATAATAATTCTATAATAAAACAAGACGTTTTAGAGATGTCAATTAATAAATTCAAAGTCTTTATTAAAAGAAAGTTGATAGAAAAATCGTATTATGAGTTGCAAGATTACTTAGACGATAGAAACGCCTGGGAGTGAACGAACTGCTCTAATTTTAATTGAAATATATTAAACTAATATGATATATGATGATAGTAACAAAAAACAAAATACCCGACTGAGTTTATTGTGGGCTTTTCTCGGATCAGGGCGCGAAGGAACCCTGGTAAATTTAGATTCTAAGTCGTTCTGGAGTACCATCATCAGACGTACATTGGAATTAGGAGTGTGGAAAAGAAAAAAAGTTATATAATTTGACGATTCAAAAGTGCTGTAATATGCCTACTTGAATAAAGATATTTTGATTTGAATGTAAATTGCCAATCCGTATTAAAGAATATCGTGGAGGGTTTGAGCTCCATGATAAAGAAGACCTGGGTCTAGATGCTGAACGTTACACTGTTTCAAATGTAAACGATAAATCGACTAAAGTAAATATCGTACGAAGTATAAATTATTAAAAATATTTACATTGACACGGACACCAATTTATGTATTGTACATATTTATTTCTTTTCCGAACAGAATATAAAAAAAAACAATGAATTCGCGATTTTATATACATAAATAGGAGATAGGCAAAACCAAAAAACACAGGTATAAAAACGGGGACTTCACTAAACCACAGAGTAACAATGTTATTTAAATAGATTAGAGCTGCTCGATCGCTCGAGCAGTAATGTTTTTAAATATTTTTTTTTCGATGTCTGTAGTTGCTGTTAGCCCTACTGGCTTTTACAGCGCAACCGAAAGGGGTGGCGAGCGCAGAAGCTCTACCGATGGGTGGGCCCGTAGAAGGGCCCTGCTGCGTCGTGGGGGAAACATTGCTCTAAGGGCGCCTCCTGCGAGGCTCGGACCTAGGCTTAGAGCAAGGTTTGCTGCTGCTGAAAAGGGTAATCGGACAGGTGCTTAGTCTTGACGCCCATGGGTCCGTGACTGGGGGCCGCCGCCGGGGTGCGTCAGATAACGGAGACCTCGTCTTCGCCGGCGAAGACGCAGTGTGTATGTGTTAGTGTACGGGGCGTTGTCAATAGTAACCTGGTCGTCTGGGTCGTCAAGGACGTGTTTGGGCCGCCTCTTCCTAGGCGAGATGTTTAGCCTAACTGTTTTTAAATAAGTCATTCGGCTCTATTTATAACCATGCGTTATTACTCACAGGTGGCAATAATTTGATAAACTACTTTCACAATTAAATTTCAGGGACTCTAACAACTTTGAACTAGAATTTGAAGCATGTTTTCGTATAGACATACACGCGTATAAAATATGGCTTTGAAAATGTATGTTTTAAAAAACATAGCCATAAAATACGTAACATTTGTGATGGACACCCATTAACGTGACTAATATAGAAGATTCAGCCTCATATCTCGTGTTACGAAATGAGGATTTTATTGCCAATGAATTATTATTGTGCAATTTTGTAGCCACCGACCAATTAGAGAAATGGGTTTCGATTTTTACCACATCGAACCCATAAAGGTTATATACACATCATTTATACAACGAAGAATTAACTCTACTGCTATCAGTGTAAAGCTACATTTTACTTGTCTATAAACTTTTCTAGGTATAAAAATATCTTGTGGAAATAGAAGTAACGCGTTGCATACTTAATAAAGTTAATTGCAGTGAATCAGTTTGAAAATTACGTACAGGAAATAATAAAACAAGGTGCAAAAGATTAATTCAACGTGTTGGATAATAACCGACTCCTTAATGGAAGTACAGTGTCATAAAAAACTGTGAAAGAAAAGAAAGAGCTATCAAATTTAATACATTCCTTCCTTTCGTATTTTAATATTATGAGCTGAAGAGTTTGTTTGTAATCTCAGGAATTACTGGTGCAATTAAAAAAATCTTTTAGCCTTAGATAGCCTATTTATTTAGGTAAGTTATAGACTAAATATCGTCACACTAAGACCAATAGGAGCGGTGCACCAATGAAGAATAGTTCAAAATCGGGCTTTTTCCTTTCGAAAGCTTTAGCTGTGTATGCTTCATAAACGGTTAACGTTTCGCCAATATCATGTATGTAAGAATTATACTCCTCTAAAAGTTCTATAAAAAGTCTTTTACAGCATATGTCTATCTTTTAAGATTGGCTCTTAATAACCTTTTTCATGATGTGTAGACAGAGTTGCTCTGATAGTCTGTATATAATTTGACAGTGGCAATCTTTATGAAGTTGTATTGGGTTTTAGGCTTTATATAATACAAGCTGATTCCAAACAGTGTCACTCGCATAGCTTTCTGCCCCTTTGGGATATAGGGAAACACGTTCCTAGTGATCGTCTACGTCTGCACAACGAGTACATTTCATAGCTTAATCTTACGTATATATATTATTACAGAGGGACTACTTGAGAGCTTTTCTGAAGTACTTGGAAAGTTAAGTTTAATTCCTTGTTAATAAATTTAGCATAACTTCGGTAGTATGTTCTTCTTAACTATTACAGGCATAGATCATCTTAAATTTTACATATTTTAACTTATTTGAACTACGTTTCATTTTAATAGACGTAAATCTCACATTGGTATAATAATCTGTGCATATGCTTAGCATGGCAACAGATATCCAGAATACAATTTAAAAACGGTGGTTTTGTTCGGTACAAATCATTATTTTTTTTTCAATTTTGCTATTCTATCAGTAATATGTTTGGATTTATTTAAATTATAAGTAAAGTTATTAGCTCGTTATCGTAAGTGTGAATATGAATTTACATCGCTGGAAGTTTGGAGTTCGATATCTGGCAGTGGTCTGGATCGAATTCTCTATTGTTAGCGACAATCATTATTATATTTGTTAGATTACTAAATAATAAAAAAATAGTATACGGTTCGTCATTTGGCATATATTTATTTTGGGTGATAGTATAAGGCTACCTATAATCGAGCGGTGAGCTGTGGTCAACGTTATCTACGTATGGGGTGAGCAGTAATCTGATTCAAGCATTGAAGTCTGTCTATGAGGGTTCTAGTGCCTGTGTCAGAATAAACGGAGCGTACGCGGGATGGTTCCCTGTCGAAAAAGGTGTTCGACAGGGATGTGTTGCGCCACCATGGCTGTTCAACCTATTCATGGATAACTGTTAAAAGAAAGTATGTATGGGTTAAGAATGAATGAATTACTCAACAAATGTTTACTCTACCCTGATGATGAAGTAATACTTGCGTCATTCGCTAATGAGCTACAGGAGATGGTAAATATTATGAATGAAGCTTTGAAAGGGAAAGGAATGAAAGTGAATGTAAACAAAACGAAAGTTATGCTTTTTGAAAGATATGAATCTTTAATAAATGACAATATTTTGATAGATAGGGAACAAGTGGATGAGGTGAAAGAATTTGTATACTTCGGATGTAAATCTAAAAAGATGGAACATGTGAAAGTGATATTGAAAGGAGAGTGAATGCAGGGAATAGGGTAAATGGTGCTCTGCACGAATTTATGAATAGCCAGAGGGTGTCTCAAAGAGCCAGACTGGCTGTGCATGCAGGAATGTTGGTATCGACACTTATGTGTGGTAGTGAAAGTTGGGAATGGCAGAAGAATCAGATAAGTAAAATAAATACAGTAGAGATAGGAGCGTTGAAAAGTATTAGTGGATTAAAACTGAGTGACAAAGTAAGAAATAGTGTAATAAGAGAACGTTGTGGTATAAAAGAAGATGTCGTGACTAAAAGTCAGAAAGTTATGCTTAGATGGTTTGGGCATGTAGAGAGAATGAATGAAATAGACTAACAAAAAGGATTTATGCGTCAAAAGTAAAGGGGAAAGTTGGACGAGGAAGACCAAGGCGGACGTTCCTGGACCAAATCCAGGGCATTTTTAATAAGTGCCAGGTCAAAGTACTCTAAACCGACGAACTTGTATGAAAATTTAATGAGAATGGACGAAGCGAAGGAGATATGCAAGGATCGTGGCAAGTGGAAGGACGTGGTCTCTGCCTACTCATATGGGAATGAGGCGTGATGCTATGTATGTATGTAGTATAAGGTTTGTCACGGAACGATTTCTGGATGTGGCAATTGAAGCCAAGTTGCTATAGCAACATCGTAATATTTCATAAATAATTACAATTAGAAATATTCTAATTATATTCATCTGACTGGGCAATGTATTTTAGATGTTAAATATGATAAGTAACAAAATATTTAAAGTGTAACACCGTGTAGTTAGGACAGTTTTCAGTTTTTATTAACATTGTCTACTAGTATTGGACAATGATTGTGTAATTAAAGTTTTAGAGACTCGGATTAGTATTAGTGTTCTTATCAAAATTAATGAAATCTTCTACATTATGTATACTTTTCAGAATGAAGGGAAACATTCAAAAAATTCTACAAAAAGTGTCCAGTCGAAGTTCAGTCACATACACAGGTATAGAGTAATTATAAATACCAAGATAATGGGAACGTACTGTGACAGTTTGACGCTGACACCCTCAAAACAATGACTCCAGTATAAGACGCAACATTTCAACCTTGTCATACATCTAAGTTTCTGTGTCAAGGATAACAAGCTCTGTGAATTGCGCTGAGTAAGTTCTGTAAGTATGTTTTGCTTGTTAGTGCAAAACCTCTTTCATAGGGTTTGATTTGCATAGAATTACGATATTATTATACATTTAAATCGTTTCATTTGTGAAAGCACAGACAAGATTTACTTTCGCATTTATAACATTAGAGTAAGGATTTAGGATACCAACTAAGCCATTTTGGCTCAGTGGTGTGACGCATGGTTGCTGGTTTAAAAGAACGGTGGCTTGGAATCCACAGCTAAGTTTCTTAACGTTAAGTTTCTAACTTACGTGCCTGATTGTTTTTTCCAATCCATCGTTGTGCTTTTAGGTAACATCGTAAGGAAACCTGTGTATCTCGGGAGTGTTTCTGAGGTATGTGGAGCGAGGCAACTTGCAGTGGAGCAGCGTTGTGGATCTGCGCTCTAGATACTTCTCTTTACCATTCAATCATTCTTACCCGACCATCGCACTTCGCTTGAAACCTGTCAGCTATAAAAAAAGATATAGTTTCAATGCTCCACTAATACACCTCATATCAACACTACAACTGTCGTGCTCTACGAACTGGCTCCGCCAGGCTGCCAACATGACATAGTTATTGGTGCCGCTTTACTTAGTCAATACAAAAACTAATATCATGACACAAACATATTCAAATATGTATATATTGTTATATATTTTATAAACGCATTTAATTAAATCAACTTTATTGTACTTGTATCGACGATTATGATAAATAAATTATTATGGTCAATTTAAATAATTTTCAATCATAATCGAAAGTGATGAACGTAGCCGAAAAATCTTTCTTAAAATAAACATCGTATTAATATGAATTTAATGATTTTGCTCATCTTAGATTCCCAATCGATTAGATGGAAAATTGCTGAATAATTTTACGTAAAGCAGACAAAGCTAAAATCAACAGCTAGTTTAAACATAATATAATAACAAGTTTTAACATATTCCAAGGGAAAACAAAATTTGTTATAACTATTAAGCAAACACAACAGTATTGAAATAGCTAATTAACACAATAATCATTAGGACTCGGTGACACATAATTAGAATGCAAAATGTATGCATAACATTTGCGGTTTAGTGAGTTACCTTTCGATTAATCGGACTGTTATGCGATAGCAAATATGCAAGGGTAATATTGTAATGAGAGGTAACGTAATTAGGTGGTTTAATCTGCGGGTAACCGACCATCTGACTTTATCCCATGTGAATAACAATGTGAATATTGCGCTTTCGTAGATTTAGAAAAGGCCTATGATCGAATGACGAGGAATGAGCTGTGGTCAACGTTATCTACGTATGGGGTGAGCGGTTGTCTGTTTCAAGCAATGAAGTCTCTTTATGAGGGTTCTAGTGTTTGTGTCAGAATAAACGGGGCGTACACGGAGTGGTTTCCTGTCGAAAGAGGTGTTCGACAGGGATGTGTTGCGTCATCATGGCTGTCTAACCTATTCATGAATAAATGTTAGACAGATTTAAAAGAAAGTATGTATGGGTTGAGAATGAATGAATTACTCATCAATTGTTTACTTTACGCTGATGATCAAGTAATACTTGCGTCATCCGCTAATGAGCTACAGGAGATGCTAAATATTATGAATGAAGCTTTGAAAGGGAAAGGATTGAAAGTGAATGTAAATAAAACGAAAGTACAATATTTTGATAGATGGGGAACAAGTAGAAGAGGTGAAAGAATTTGTATACTTGGGATCTAAATTTACAAAAGATGGAACATGTGAAAGTGATATCGAAAGGAGAGTGAATGCAGGGAATATGGTAAATGGTGCTCTGCATGCTTTTATGAATAGCCAGATGGTGTCTCAAAGGGCTAGACTGGCAGTGCATGCTGGAGTGTTGGTGCCAACACTTATGTATGGTAGTGAAAGTTGGGTATGGCAGAAGAATCACAAAAGTAAAATAAATGCGGTAGAGATGAGAGCGTTGAGAAGTATGGGTGGGTTGAAATCGAGTGACAAAGTAAGAAATAGTGTCATAAGAAAACACTGTGGTATAAAAGAAGACGTAGTGACTAAAATCGAGAAAGATATGTTTAGATGGTTTGGGCGTGTAGAGAGAATGAGTGAAAGGAGACTGACAAAAAGGATTTATGAGTCAAGAGTGAATGCGAAAGTTGGAAGGGGAAGACCGAGGCGAACGTTCCTGGACCAAATCCAGGACATTTTAAATAACGGCCAGGTCAAGAGTACTCTAAACCGACGAACTTGTATGAAAGGTTTAATGAGAATGAAAGAAGCGAAGGAGATATGCAAGGATCGTGGCAAGTGGAAGGACGTTGTCTCTGCCTACCCCTATGGGAATGAAGCGTGATGCTGTGTCTGTATGTATGAATAACAATGTTTTTTATTTTTCCGTCCATCTTTATTAAGGGGATTAAGCGGGGGGTTATGAAAAGGCATGTGGCATACCCGCCAATATCATAATGGTGGCAATCGGGGCTGGCATCTCAGCTGTTTCAGTTTTTCCTGAATCATTATGAAGAGAAGTTTCTTTGGAGCGATTTATAAAATAGTTTGTTTATAAACATGTCGAAGAATAAGAGAGAAAGGAGAGCATAAAGCACAGGGGCGCAGGGTTCTCCGCCGACATCGTTCATAATTTCCATACTGTGGGAGTTCGTGGGTAATGTTGGTGCAATCAAGCACCACAACAATTAACTCGGATTATAATGTTCAATCACTCAATGTTCCCGATATCAATATAAACAAACTCGGCCGACTACCCACATTATGGCAGATAAAACCCAAGATTGTAACGCCACATCCGAGGATGCGCCTTTATATATCTTTTATTTGCAGAAACAATGAAACAAAAATATCATTATTAACCAATGATTTCAAGTTAACTTTCATTGAGGGAGCCGGGGACAGATGGATTCTAAAGCCTTTGTATAGTTTCTTATCTTCAGTATTTAATTTATAGGATAATAAATAAAATCGACAACCCAGTCGCAGTGTTTGATCGCAATTAGCTCCGAAACTACTTCTATAATTTTATTCTACAAACCTTTTGTCGCTTCATCAGAACGCATAATATTTAACTTATTAAAATTATTTTATTTACTTTTTAAATACATATATAAACTTTTTTTTAGACTATAATATAGTTTGTGTTTGAAAATTGTCAAATAAATGAGTAAACAACTTGTTGCTTAGTTACGTAGTCGAAGCATGGCAGCTAATGATTGTTAAATTGGTTCGATATCTAATAACGACCATTATCACGCGGGCGGCAATGTTATACTTTCGTCCTTGGGTGCGTAATATAGTGTTTTTTAATTTATTTAAAGCGAGACATTATTAAAGTATGATCTGTTGTCTACTAAGTCACATTAGCGTTAAATATAATATTCATTGTTTTCACAACTGTACTAATATATTCTTTGGTTACGCAAATAGGTGTTAAGCTCGATATATATCAGACGTCGACACAATGGAGCTTTTAAAGGGATATATTGCAAAGTTTTCGAAAACTGTTGGATTGAGGGCGGAACTGGACGAAATCAGTACTATAGCTTTGATATTACAGCGTATTTTCGGTCAACAAATACTAGATCCAGAATGGACGTGGAGGAAATATTTTATCAACCAGCTAGCCATCTTATTTTTATTCATATACGTTTTCTTAGGAACCCTACAATGTTTGAAGATAGCTAGTGATACCGAACTAACAGCTGAAGCTTGCTATACTCTAATTATGATTGTAATATTTCCTATTAAAATGCTGTTATTTATAAACAATAGATACATATTTCGTAACATATATCTCACTGCAAAGACTACCCTTTTTGATATCATAAAAGCTGACATTTCACTCAACCATAAAAAGGTTATTGAAACAGCTAAAAGAATTGTTAATATTTTGTTTTTGGTCGTCCTTGTACCAATATCTATATACGAAATAACAACATTGTGGTTTTATTTGAATGGGAAAAGACCTTTACTGTCCAGGTCTACTTTAACTTTAATGCCAATGGTGACGCCTTATTATGAACTTGCTTGGTTTCTTCATACTGTTTTCTTGTTTGAAGTATCCACAACAATAATACTTGATATGTGGTTCATATTGTTGATATATTTCTTGTGTTTGGCCACTGATAGTTTGGCAAAGTTGTTGAAGGTTTCAAACAAATTAGTCGATGAGAGCGATGCATCCTACTCAAGACGTCTAGATGAAAGTTTACGTAAATTTTACAGTGTACATATTAAACTTGTTGAGTAAGTAAAAAGTAATTCCTTTAATACAATTTAAGATTGCAATTTCACAGTTTGCCACATTTAAAACAATACATGTTAAAGACACCACAGCTAAAACATGCCGATTTGAAGGTTAGGTTAGTTTTCCAGTCATTTTTGTCGCTGGCAAACGCAACTGCAGCAAAAAAACTAACCTAATCTAATCTTAAAAATTGTGATATTGTAAGGTAAAAAGACTAACCTAATAGGTTAGTCTTTTTTGCCTTTTTATAATTTGGAAACGTTACTGCAACAAAAAAACACAAAATTTACCTAATCTTAAGAAATCGTGATAGGGTTAGATTAGGCTAGTTTTTTGTAGCCTTTTTTGTCGCTGGGAAAGGCTACTGCAGTAAAAAAAAACTAACCTAACCTAATCTCAAAAATCGTGATATTGTATGGTTAGATTAGATTTTTTGTAAACCTTTTTGCCGCTGGGAAATGCTACTGCGGTAAAAAAACTAACCTAACCCAATCTTAACTCGTGATTTTTAAAATCAGGTTATTTGCCTCAATACATTTGCGATGAAAAGGATTAATATTTTACCTGTCTAATATTGCAATTTTCGAAGATGATAAAACCGATGCATCGATTTACTCTTAAAAGATATCATCATAGATTTTTTTGTACATCTATACAATAGGATTATCCTCCCACACATTATTTGATGAAAGCTCCCAGATCCTTTACGTATCTGGGAGCTTTCGCTTAAAAGGCTACCTAATCCCTTTAGATTAGCTTAATTCTTACCGACACTTCGGACAGTTACCTTTATATCTCAAGCAATTTACACAAAACCTTGATCAATTAGATAAGTAAAGCTTCCTCAAGAATTTCTCTCTCTATTTATGAAAACTGCGTGAAAATCTGATCAGTAGTTTTCGAGTTTGTCGCGAATAAAGAGACATACTAAATGCAGGACTTTATAATTTGTAATGTTTTTACGAAAGCATTTACTTTCTAATTGAACATAATATATTTTGTGAAATTCTAGTTAATAGTAGGTCGTATCCAAGGTAGATATAATTGAATTTAATGTAAATAGACCCTTATGATAATTAAATTTAAACCTACGAATTAATAAGCCTGAAAGAACTCTTAAAATTCTATAAGCGGGTGCAATTTGTAAATTATGTCAATATTTAAAGCTATCTTTCAATGAATAGCTTGTTAAATATTATAAATTATTAATTGTTATCTGAAATTCACAGTTTCCAGATTCCGTGGGTATATGGGTAATTAGTTATATCAACTTTTCATTAATCAGGTGTAAGAAGTTTTATTTTTTTAATTAAAACTTACTATCTATGTACGTGCAAATAATGAGACTTCACTGCGTATATTTGAAAACTTGTTCTCATTAAAAAAAAATAGAAATTATAATCGTTTTTAATTCTAGTATAAGTTAAATAAATTAA
The DNA here is from genome assembly GCA_015832385.1 of Elymnias hypermnestra. Lineage (NCBI taxonomy): Eukaryota > Metazoa > Arthropoda > Insecta > Lepidoptera > Nymphalidae > Elymnias > Elymnias hypermnestra. Next base: position 955,653 of record JACTOM010000667.1, read on the forward strand.
CTATTCATTAAAGGGTAACTATACGTTTCAATAAAACAGAAAGCGTTCTAGAGCTTATTAAAAAGATAACTAGGACGATAAAAAGCGTGTAAGTAAAAGGGTTACTCTAATCTTAATAGATTAACTTAAATGATAATGGTGATAATAAATAATAAGTGACACCTGGTTGAGTTTGCTGTCGGCTCTTCTCAGAACAGGGTGCGAAGGAAACATCGTAACATTATATTGTAAGTCGTTCTTTAATATCATCATTAATCGCACTATTTTATGGGAAAAAACTTTGACGATTGAAAAGTAAAAGCTTAGAGTTTTTGTAATGAGCTTCAGAAGTTTGCTGCCTCATTGGTCTAGTGATTAGCATGTTCGGCCACAGACATAAAGTTCTGGGTTGGGCGAATTTAAATATGGATATTGTGGTTTTTTATTAAGATTTTCTCAAGATTTTCCCCAAGGTAGGAAGTTGGCAGCGTGTTTAACTCCTGTGTCTCGGAGAGCACGTTAAACCGTCGGTCCTGCACCTGATCTCTCTCTAAATGGATTTCCGTTATATTAGACTATGAGAGCGAATGAATAGAGAGTACACTCGTGTAACATGCCTTTCAATATCTAATCTTTAATAGCCCCCTATGAGTAAGAAGCCTGTGCCCAGCTGTGGGACGTATTAATCTACTGTTTACTATAAGAAGTTTGTGCTAGAAGGCACAGGAGTTGACTTTTATATTACTTGTTTCAGATACAGAAATTCATTAAGTAGAATGTACAAATGGTTAGGTTTTGTTCCCTTATGTAATGCAGCGATGTGTATCTGCCTCATATTGCTTCTTATGAGTAAGGTAAATAATGGTCTCCAGTCTTTTTTATATTGCTGACAGGTTAGCGATTGACTTATCACACCTGATGGAAAGAGATGATACAATTTTAGATGTAATCGCGCTAATCTGTTAAGAGGCAATTTACCTCTTATCGTTTTTACACAGCATCGTACAGGATCACAAATCTCTTTGCTTGGCGTCTTTGCTAGTAGCCACGACTGAAGCCTCTCACTGCGCCAGACTTAGACCTCTGCTAGCATTTCGTGCCTAAACTGTTTATCATGATTTTGGCTCAGCCGAGCCAATAACCTTTATATCTTTGAAGTCTTTTTTAACTATGTTAACTGAGAATATACGCTAAGATGGTAGCATACTATCCTGGTATGGTAATTTTCCTCTTATTGCTTCTTTCATCTCTGCATATTTGCTGTTGGGTAGTAACGACCAGTCAAGTATAATAGGCGCAATGCTTGGCAGTGAGGCATCCTGGAGTGCAGTTGCCTCCTTCTGCGTGGCTAGAAAGAGGCGATGGAAAGAGAGAGAGAGCAAGAGCATCAGAAGCCCCTCTTCTCCGAAGGAGGAGATGGAGAGGAAGGAGGCGTCGTTACGTCTTTTAGCTCCACTTTTAACCCGTGAACTACTTTGCGCGTCGTAACCGAGCTTGTCAGAGAAAATGCACAAGTAGACCTCTGAGAATGTCATCCAAGGTTGTCGAAGGTGTCGTTGGGTTTTAGTGGGTATTCTGGCATAGCCAGAGAGTTCCACACTCAATGCATAAAAGCATTTAACAGCGTTAAAAAAAAGGGGTAGTAACTGCCATGGCCAAAGCCACCAAAACGTCGAGACCTATCCAAAAAATGCAATTTCCAAAATATTTCCTGCTCGAAATCGAACTCACAACCTCAGCGAAGTATTACGTTTATTTGTTATTGATGAGGTGGAAATTTGTTTTTGTTTAAATGTGAATCATTAGCGAAATATGCTATAATATTATATTGTCTTTATTTTAGGAGGTAAATTGGAAATTTGCTCCGCATGTGATGCCAATGTTTGCAGAGATATTTGCGTACAATTGGTTTGGTGAATTGATTAAAACAAAGGTAAGTTAATTAGTAGCAGCCCATTAACGTCCCACTGCTGGGCACAGGCCTCCTCGCTCATATGTGAGAGGGTTTTTAGAGCATAGACACACCACGCTGCTCCACTGCCGATTGGCAGGCATAGTACACAAGTGTACTCTCTATTCCTTCACTCTCGTAATCCGACGTGACGGCAATCCGACACAACGGAAAGAAGAGATCAAGCGCAGGACCGACGGCTGAACGTGCTCTCCGAGTCACGGGGGTGGGTCACACCGCCAACTTCCCAACTTCGGGCAAATATTGAGAAAATCTTAACAGAAACTCAATATCGATTTCGAACTGGCCCGACGCGGGACTCGAACCCAGGAGGGTAAAACAAAGGTATTTATTTGGAATTAATAAAATAGCTGACACGAGCAACTGCGTCTGCTTACACTTAGATGTATAAAAAACATCTTTTATATAATTTATCGCAAAAAAATATATATAACACTGCAATGTGTAATAAAGTAATTTCTATCTATAAATCCTGCGAAGACGAGATATATTTCATTGATTTTAGACAAAGAATCTTTATCAAGCCCTAATTGAATTTGACTGGACAGACATGGAAATGAGGGACAGGAAAAAATACTATATAATACTAACATACATGAAAAAGGAAGTTGGTATCAAAACAGCTGTTGGTGACGACTTATCACTTATTACTATGACAACGGTAAGTTAATAAAGGCTTTGATATTGTTAAAGATTAACTGTTCCACTCGGTAACACCCAAGTGGTTCCCCATCCTGAGTGACAACACTGATAGTTCTGAAGTGTTGGGAGTTATTGAGTAATATGTTGGCAACACTTAAAAATACTAAAAAACATTGTGGAATATTACGAAATATTATGCAATACGAGGTAACTTTAACGAGCGGAACAATATTTTGAATACAGTTTTTCGAGCTGCTTTGTGATGCAGTTGTTTAAAGGGAATTAGTGCTAAATTTTATAAATCAAATAGTGGAGTAATTGTTAGTATAGTACAAGTTGTGTATATTTAAATAAAGGAGAGAACAATAGATGTCAGTTGGTGTTTTTATAATAGAGGGAATCTTTAGAACCTCAGTTTTTCTGACGTTATTTATCATCATTTAAAGTTATACAACGAAATGCCTGTTTTTGATAATTTAAAAGTGCTTTACTGGCCTACTTTAATAAAGAATAGTTGAGTTTTATTTAAAAAGCTCCAGAAGTTGTATATATTTAAATAGTGGAGAGAATAAAAGTTGTCAGTTAATGTGAGTTGAAGTTTTAATAAATAAGCTTATTATCAGTGTTGTCACCCAACTATCTATTGTCTAACACGAGGAATTAATGAGTAGTTCGTTTTAAGTGAATTTAAAGTGAAACTCAAAATATTACAGCACTTTCGAGTAGTCAAATATATTTTTTCTACAAACTAATTCTTATGTACGACTGGTGATGGAATTAAAGAACAATTTGAAGTCTAAAGTCACGAGGGCTCCTCTCGGCGGACCGTCACGCGAGAACTACCGAGAGACGCGCGCCGGATTGTCACTTTTGATTCTGCCCCACGCCGATAGACAGATGGCGCCAGCGATCCTCAGACTATTGCACTCCGTCATATATTAATGTTACTGATTCCTTTTATTTGAAATTTTAACAGCCAAGACGTGACAGTCTATATTATACATTATCGTTTTAATTATTTTTAAAATAAATCTTTTAAATTGCGACCCATCATACCGTTTCTCAAATTGGTCTAAAGGTGTTTTAAAAATCAAGCAAGGAAGCTTCTTTTTATAAAGTGAAACTCTTAAAGTTGCCTACAATTTTTCTGAAAGAGAATACACGTGTCTCTCCACTGGGTTATCTTGGCTCATCATCATAACTCAAGTCAACTCCATCCGATAAATATCGGCTTTTTCCTTATTTGCCTCGAGAAGTACGTGGGTTGTCGCCAAGCACAGCTGGTAATGTTGTAAATTATTTTACAGGTTCTCAAAATCAGCTATCAAGCCTTCACTGTTCTTCAAACAATGTCCAAATAAAATCACGTAAACAAACCCATTACCGTCCCACTACTGGGTACAGTGCTCCTTTTTCATAGCAGAGAGAGTTTTTAGAGCTTAGACCCACCGAGCTGATCTACTGCGAGTTGGCAGGCATAAAAAACATGTACACTCTATTCCTTCGCTCTCATAGTCCATTGTGACGGGAATCCGAAACGACCAGGCAGAGATCAGGGGCAGGACCGACGGAATATACGGTATTTCTTTGTAATTTCCTAAAAATGTACACATGTTTCGTTTTATATCTGTAGACATGAGATCCTGGGTTCGAATCCTAGGTTGTGTCTATTCAAAAATCAATATTGAGTTTTCCATTAATATTTTCTCAATATTTGTCCGAAGTTGGAAGTTGGCGGTGTGATCCACCCCCGTGCCTCGGAAAGCACGTAAAGCCGTCGGTCCTGCGCCTGATCTCTCTCCGGTCGTGTCACTTTCCCGTCACATCGGACTATGAGAGTGAAGGAAAAGAGAGTGCACTCGTGTACTATGCCTGCCAATCCGCAGTGAAGCAGCGTGTCGGGTCTATGCTCTAAAAACCCTCGCTCCTCGGAGTGAGGAGGCCTGTGACCAGCAGTGGGACGTTAATGGGCTGCTACTTACTTCAATTCCTATTATAAGTGCACGCACTCTCCATGCGAGGAGGGATCAAAAACTAGTGAGGACGACATACTCCTTGGTAAGGAAAAAAAATTCTAGCAGGCATTGCTAAGATACATATTTGTAATATTAATAAAGAAATAAATCTTAGATTCGCTTTTGTTTTTTTCTGAATGTAGTCATTTGTTTGCTTGTTGTCGGATCGTGTTCTCGACAATGGAGAAAAATGAAGAGCGATCCGTTATTTTGCGAGCGAGATTCATTGCTATTTGGAGGCAATATTAGGAGAGACTGTCTGTATTCCACTGACTCAAGGTGATCTGCTCAATTTCTAGTAGGGAGAATGATCATTGAAAACGAACGTCGCTGCGGCCGTCCATTTAATTCATCCAAGAAAATCTTGCGAAAGTCAAGATAATTGTATTGAGCGATCGAAGAGTTACCATCCGATGCTTAATTCAAGAAACTGGCATTACATATGGATAAATGCAATCTATATTAAAGCAATCTTTGACTATGAGAAAAGTCTCCTAAAGATAGGTGCCGAGAATGTTAACCGACAATTACAAAGAAAATCGTCTTAAAATTTCGAAGATGTTGTTGGAAAAGTTTCAAGAAGATTCTAAAGAATATTATGATTTTTTTAAACTTAGACTATGTATATAAATATTAGTAGAATATAAAAATATAAAAATGTTTATTGACTATAGTGCGTATATATTTGTATGATTGTTATTTCGTAGAATAAAGTTGTTTGTGCAATTAATGTAAACCAAATCATAAGACGCACTTTATCACGAATAAAGAATCAACCGACGTCGTTTGCTTGTCACAATAGTGTACGTGTGCCAGTCGCAGATGACATAATAGAAAACCATTTCGGTACAAACGTTCCTGCTGAACAACAGTTCGATCGCAATACATCCTCGTCTGGTGACGAGTAGATGGCGGAGCGTTGGGTGAAGAATCTGGTGGTATATTATTTCGATCCTGAACCGGCAATCTTTGCAAGTGTAAGCTGACGAAGGGGCTGACACATAGTGATTATACATTCCCCGATTAACTATTTTAGGAGTGCTATTCACTTTGTAATTAATTTATTCTTCTGTCGGATGCCATCCGATTATGTAATATGAATTTTTACTTTGTCATCACAAAGTTTTGTGACACGGGAGTAATTTCGCGTTGTATATTTTTCGTCGGAAATGCCTTTATTTTGTATGCACCGACTAATAAAACATGCAGAGCCATGCAATGTAATGGCGTTATATATTGGTGTACTACGTTAATGAAATTGTCCAGGGAAAGTTATAGATTTTTATAAAAGACTACCTAACTTTGCATTGCTAGTAAAGCATATGTCTACATCACATTATTACAGAACCGAAGCCATGCTCATAAATATTCACATTATAAAACCTCTAAATTTAAAACCCTGGTTGTTAAAAATGTTAATTAATTTATTGAATAAGCAACCACTTTGACAAAGGTTGTCTGGAAGAGATTGCTTGCAGCAATAAGACCGCCTTTGCACGCGTCTAGCGTCGTCACGCGTCTATTACCTGGAAAGCTCGCACAGACCATGTATGCTCTAGATTAAGTCAGCTTTCTTTTGTATGCGTATGCTATCCAGAAAAGTTGACCAAAAAACATTATTAGCAGAGCGGCGGGCGATCCTTCTTGTGAGCTGCGCGCGCAGGTTCTTGTGGCTGCGTATCAGCACAGGATAGCTGCGTGGGCTCAAGGCCTCTCAATTGACGTCGATGAGGTCCGGAGGATCAGGGTCCAAGCCGACCAGGCTCAAAAGTAGAAAGAGGACCTCAGATCTCTAGTTGCGGGCGTGGCCACTTTGGAGGCGAATCCGTCCTCATCTGGAGCAATGGCTTTCCAGGAGGCACGGGACGCTTTTCTACAGACTGGTGCAGGTTTTGACCGGGCATGGCTGCTTTGGAAAGTTCCTGCACCAAATTGGCCGATAGGAGTCGTCTGCTTGCCACGAGTTTGGTGCAGCTATCGACTCAGCACATCGCACTGTGCCAAAATGCGCAAACTGGGGACCTCAGCGGCATTGTCAAGTGAGATATGTTGGGCGTAAGTGGCCCTCTTCTGAAAGACTGTAATCTTGCTAAAGGAGGCCCATGAACGAGATAGAGAGAATGCGGTAGATGCTCCCTCTTACCGCCGAAGGAGGCGGGATACCAGGCGGTGCTTGTTTGCGCACTTGCTCCCACCTCCATGAATACTCAGACGGACTCATCTGGGATACTATGGAAGAATGCGCAAGCTGAACCTCTGGTGTCTCGCTTACGGATGAGGAGGGTTCCGCTGGGTTTTAGTGGGTATTGCGAGGTCTCCTCCTTCGCTGAGTCCTAGACTTCTGACCTATTCAGGTCGGTGTAAGTGCCAAGGCAGCATTCATAATTAGATTCTGCATTATTTTTTGGGGAAACTCTAATCATATTAATTCTATACTTTAATTTAATGTCTTACTTTATTATATTATGTTTTAAACATTAATATTTACATTTTTTGCACCACGGGGCGAAAGTATGGCATTGCCACCCGCATTTTTATCACCCGAGCTGAAGTCATACTTTCGATCTTAGGTGCGTACTATATTATAACATTACATATTAAATCCATAGAAATCAGTAAAGAATATTTTTGATTGACACTTGAAGTGTAATATTTCGAATTTTCCGAATAAGGGGCCCCTTGGAATTAATTACGAAGTCATCAACGCCACTGTATTCAAATCTCGGGCGATTCAAATTAATTGCCGTTCAAGGAGGCTTTATTTTGACTAGAAATTAATATCTGTATGAATTAGGCACCGATGGTGTAAATATAACGGGTTTTTAATAATAAGATTCGTTCTCTAGCTGGAGAACTTTACATTTATTTATCTAAATCATCGAAACTGCACTAATTCTCTTTTAAACAACTGCACTACAAGGCAGCTCAATGGGCTATTCTCACAAAATTGTTCCGTTCATTAATGATACCTCGTATTGCATAAAATTTCTTGATATATCACTCATATACAATATAGCAGGATAAATGCAGGTTGGATAAAGTGGACCTAAACTAAAGGGGAAAATTTATAAGACGATCGTAAGACCTGTCATCCTGTATGGATCAGAGTGCTGGGGAGAAAGGGGAGAATGAAAGGAAATTTCATGCAGCAGAGATGCGAATGTTGAGATGGATGTGTGGAGTGACAAAATTAGATAAGATTAAGAATGAGTATATAAGAAGAAGTGTGAAAGTAGCACCAGTGACCGAGAAGTTAAGGAGTGGAAGGCTATACTGGTATGGACATTTAATGAGAAGGGAGGATAACGATGTATGCAAGAGGGTCCTAAATATGATGGTAAGCGGCAGGGCCGGGAGAGGGCGACCAAAAAAAGTGTGGATAAATTGTGTGAAAGAGGATATGTGTATAAAGGGTGTGAATGTAGAAATGACAGCGGATAGAGTGAAGTGGCGAACAGAAACATGCTGTGCCAACTAGGGCAAGAAAAACAACAAAATTTTAGAGCTATCAGTGTTGTCATCCAACTATCTATAGTCTAACACTTTTTTTAAATGGGTTATTGTGGTTGCGGACCGCAAATGTTATGAGGATATTCTTCCGGACCACAAATATTATAAGGTTTATCATAACTTATTATTAGATGAGATAACAGTCAGCAAAATTACTATTATAAATTTATTGTGCGATATCTTTAGTGTGTATTTTAATAGTTTTGGTCATTTCATTCCTATTAATAGTTTATATCTAGTTCAATTCTTAATAAAAAAGTTTGTTTATCCATCCACTCAATGTCAAATACATTTTTATCACATTTTTATTGGATAGCATTTACTATTAATATTGTTGTTTGAATAACTAAATTATTTTACAAGCGACGTCTTCTGAAAGCTCACGTACAAGTTTAAAAGGTTTCTATTTATATAATAAGTTTATGTTGTTCGAGGGAATTTACTATTAATTTCTTTTTAAGTTTGTAATATGGCAAATCAACTAGAAAGAGATTTGTTATCTAAATCACAATTTCTGTAAGCAATAAATAAGTTTGTCCAAAAGGAACAAAAGCCTTTAAATAGCCTTATGTATAAAGAAACACACGGTATACGTTATTATACTCATAAGTATGAAAATAAAGCACTTACTCATTAATCACCAGTCAAAAAGCCCTGCGCCTATAAATCTCTTCAAACCTTAAATCATATGACACCTGTTTTTGTACGCACCAAGTTTCTTAAGGAAACGATTTGTAATGAAATTTCAACCTTATCATTTATTAAATAAGAATTAAATTTGTAAATAATCATAACGGAAGCACAATTTAAATGTCTCCATAAGTTGGAGAAATAATATCTTCATGGCAACTCCGATATCTTTATATACAATTTTGTACGTATGTATTCCTTATAATGACGATTACATTGATGATTTTTTGTGTCTATAGGTACATTAAACCGTTGTTTATATTTACATTTCAATATGATGCAGCAATAAGACCACCTCTGCGAGTTAGAAAGATAGATAACACTTTTATTCAAATTACAACTCAATATTATGCAACTATAAAACCCCCTTTACAAGTCACATAGATGGATAACACTTTTATTCAATTGACAGTTCAATATGATGCAGTAATGCGACGGCATCTACATTTTCGATAGGCAGATAACACTTTTAATCAAATTACAATTCAATATGATGTAGCAATAAAATCCCCTTTACAACTTCGATAGATAGATAACACTTTTATTCAATTTATAATTCGATTGTCATTTCAACCGATGGATGTCCACTGCTGGACATAGGTCTCACGTAATGACGTCCACAAGGCCCGGACTTGTGCGGCCTGGCTCCAGCGGCTACCGGCGACCCTCTTTATGTCGTCCGTCCACCTTGTGGGGGGTCTCCCTACACTGCGCCGTCCGTTGCGGGGTCGCCACTCCAGCACTTTCGGGCCCCAACGTCCTTCGGTCCGTCGGACTATGTGCCCCGCTCATTGTCACTTCAGGTTCGCGATTCGTAGGGTTATGTCGGTGACTTTGGTTCTGCTACGGATCTCCTCTTTTTCTGATTTGATCGCGTAGAGACACTCCGAGCATAGCCCTCTCCATCGCACGCTGAGTGACTCAGAGCTTTCGAATGAGGCACATAGTCAGCGACCACGTTTCGGAGCCGTAGGTCATCACTGGCAACACGCACTGTTCGAAGAGCTTCGTCTTTAGGCACTGAGGGATAACGGACGAAAATATCTGACGTAGTTTCCCGAACGCTGCCCAATAGAGCTGGAATTGGCGGTTGACCTCCTTCACAAAATTGGACCTACCTAGCTGGACTATGTGTCTCAGGTATGTATACTCGTCTACAATTTCGAGTGATGAGTTCTCAACGATGATTGGGTGGAGCGGAACATGGCTATTCGACATAACTTTCGTCTTATTCATGTTCATTTTTAGGTCCACCTATAATTCAATATGATACAGCAATCAGACTGCATTTACAAGTTAGATAGATAACATTTCATTTAATGTACAAGTCAACATGACGCAGCAATAAGACCGCCTCTGCTTATTTAACTTACATTAGATAGATAAAACTTTGATTGTACAACACAACAAAAATATAGACAAAGCGCACTTAAAATAAAAAGACACAATAGTACAATAACGGCTGCCTTATTGTACTGTTTGGTCTTTTCTTTATTACTATTTAGGGGATTTTCCAGGCAACCTTCGGTTTAGAGAGACTGCTGAAAGAGAAAGGGTACAAGTGTATTAATTATATGTTTCTCAATTTGTATGTAATTTCTCTTGTACGCTATTCAGTGGTTTTTCTATCTGTCTCTCACTCTCTTAATTCGATAAATGACGTATTTTCCCATATTTCTTTGGGATTCGGTTTGTGACACTACCGGTAACGTAATATAGTAAATAAAGTAAAAACTGAACCTACGAAATAGATTCTCAAATACCGGCCCCAAAATAACTGAGTCCAAAAGGATGGCAGGATTCAAAAAGCAGTTAATTCCCCCCATAAAATATTTGGGTGAACAAAAAGCAATGAAATCTTCAAAGGAAGATGCTGTGCCACCTAATGATATAAGTCCTCTTACTGGAAAGGTTGCTACCTGAAGCAACAAGATGTAATGAAGTAAAGGACGAGTGACGGATTTTTAAAACAAAGTCTTACAAGGTCCAATATACGAGTATAATATTAATTATTCTTTTAGTTACTAGCCTTCTTAGCTCGTTTATTGAATACTTGCTGTTGTTGTAGATATAAATTGAGGTTTTAAAATTTAAAGAAGGCCAAATTTATAAGAGATTCTTCAAAAATATATAACATTAGTAGACCCAACAGACTTCGTTCTATCAAAAAGATTTGGAATGTGACCAATGATTTTCGACATGAAATTACAACAGTACTAAATATCTATAGCTCTAACATTTTGTGACTATTCAATTGGGTTGGGTTGTGGCTATTCATTTGATTTTGAGTGCAGCAGTTATTATTGTTGCACTCAAAATTGTGCAAATTGACTCTTTGACGTTAGGAACACACCTACATTGCTTAGACAACAGTGAGTACTTATAAATTATTATGATCTTTATTGAATAGCAATAAAGGTCAAATTGACTCTAAATTTTAGTTAGAAAACTTTTGTATGGTAAACAGATAATGGCTGTTTTTAGGGATTTCCCCTGCAATTATTTTAACTTTACTTGCCCTAAAAGCCATCCTTGGACTTCAACAAACATTAAAAAAAAAATTGTCAAAATTGACCTGGCGGTGTTGAGTTATGCGCTTACCAACACATTTTGCGATTCATTTTTATATTACAGATTAGTGGGTCAAATTTAAAACCTAAGTATAAAAATGTTATCCATTTAAAAAAGTGATATACGGTTGCAGTTTCTGCCGCACAATATTTCACGTGTGTAATTTATCACTATCTCGATCTATCAGAGTTGAAAGTATACGATAAATATAAATCTAGAAACTAAAAAACACTACGCATCAATAACGTTATCTAGACATATGATCAATCACGTGACAACTCGAGCGTCCGAAGTTGACGTTGGTTACAAATGGCTTAGTTACTACTGCAATCAGTCAATTTTTGGCCAATTTTTTCCCTTGATGATTTGCTTTCCACCATTTGTGTCACTTCTCGACGGACAGACAACTCTCTTGAAAGAGAGGGGGAAAAATATATGAGATTAAATTAATGGTTTGTCGTTCTATAGCGTAAAAAACAAACACCTTCCTTAAAAGAAAAATTCAAAGAGACATTAATTCTCAAAATACCGTCGCATTATCTATTGGATAGTGTCTTATATATCCGTGATAACATTAATTTATACAGCAAAAGGAGTGATACACACAATTTTAATACAAGAAATAAAAACAAACTTCTATTTCCATATTTTAGAGCGAAGAAAGTTCAGAAATTTTAATAAGATACCACCATCAGTTTAAAATTTGCCTCCACATGATTTTACCACCGTACAATAACTGTGTTGGTGCCAACACTTATGTATGAAAGTGAAAGTTGGGTATGGCTAAAGAATCACGAAAGTAAAATGTGGTAGAGATGAGGGCGTTGAGAGAACTTTATGGTTTAAAAGAAGATGTAGTGACTAAAATTGAGAAAGGTATGCTTAGTTGGTTTGGGCACGTAGAGAGAATTAATGAAAGGAGACTGACAAAAAGGGTTTGTGAGTCAAGAGTGAATGTGAAAGTTGGAAAGGGAAGACCAAGGCGAACGTTCCTGGACCAAATCCAGGACATTTCAATTAAGGGCCAGGTCAAGAGTACTCTAAACTGAGGAACTTGTATGAAAGGTTTAATAAGAATGAAAGAAGCGAAGGAGATATGCAAGGATCGTGGCAAGTGGAAGAATGTTGTCTCTGCCTACCCCCATGGGAATGAGGCGTGATGATATGTTTGTATGTACATGATTTTATGAAATATGTCAATAACATCCTTTTTCAAAAGGCATATCATTATTTGGATTTGGTTCAGTTGCTCACAGAAGCAATATAAGCGCATTGTAACGTACAAAATAATCTTTAAAAGAGTAATGGTTAAGTTTCTTAGCGGATTCAACTTTCGGAACCAGTGGTAGATTTGTTACAAGATAGTGAAGGACTAATCTATCAATAATAAAAAAAATAAACTGAGAGGGAAACTGAGGCCACCTTCGTTCGAAGAGGAGACTGTGGGTCAGAAGACGTGTTTTTTTGCATCTCTTGTCGCTTTGATTGATTGTGATGTCTGTGGGGATCTATAACAAAAGACCCTCATCGAACTTCTGGTGACCCAGATCAGAGACCGTTGAGTTTCATGCCGGTTTCTTCTCAACGGATTCAATTTTCCGAAATGGTGGTAGATTTGTTACCAACAGACAGACTATTCAATTCAAAAGAGAGCTGGCAGAGGTGCCGGGTTTGATCCCCGGTAATTCTGAACCTTTATCTTCTTACCTCTGGATTTATGTTCCGACACGATGCTGTGTAGTAAATTGCCGCTTACTAGATTTTGCGCATTTCCATCTTACACTGTATCATCACTAACCATCGGATTTAATCACAGTCAAGCGCTAACCTGTCAGCAATAACAAAAACAACCGATCGTGATGATTCGTTCTCATTCAACATTCTTTTAAATTTTCTTACATCGCCTCATTTTCTCGTCCTTTTATCGCATGTCGTATTACAGCTGACCGTGGATGGTAGTGTAAAGCTAAAAGCACTCGACAGAGCAGCCAAGGCCAATATAACGGCACACATGGCTCGCATCAGCTAACCGCATTTTAATGATATAAAGTGTAATTTTTCGTGGAATTCATTTAATTTATAGATCCTATATGCAATGTAAAAATGTTAAAAGTAAATTTAAATTCTCTTTTTTATACGATAACCTTTCATTTACAAGTAATATAAAACTAAAGTTAATTAAATACAAGAAACATTTCAAATATTTTACTAACCTTTAATTAGATACCAGAAAAGGTCTTTTTGGACCACGAATTTTTGGCATAATAACAGAGTTGGCGGTACATTGTCACGACCCTGTCAATTTTAATTCAGTTCAAAGGCTATCATTTGATTATTGATTAGAAGGGTACGAGTTTTACTAACAAATTATTATATTATCTAATTGGAATATCGATTAAAGTACAGCTTTTATCATCGCTTGTAACTTTTCCGTCTAGCTATCACATGTCGTAATACAGCCTTGGAATGGGGGTTGAAGTGAACGGCACTCGGCAGCGCAGCGAAGGCCAATGTGACGGCGATCGTGGTTTGAATCTGCTGTTTTACTTCCGGATCTAACAGAGTGATGTCCAAGATATGACAAAAGGATAAAATAGTAGTTTAAAAAAAATAAGCTTTTATAGCAAACCGAACTAAAACCTTGAAATCATTCTATTGGCAGCTGTCTATGAAAGTATAGTTATGGGAATGTTGAGAAATGCACCCCACGCTTTTCACTCCGAAATAAATGATTCGATGTGTCGGAGTGCAAGAGTCTGTGGATCGCTGGTCCGTGTGTAATAGTCTGTGGAACGCTGGCGCCATCTTTGTATCGGCGTGGGGACAGAGTTAATAAGTGGCAGTCCGGCCCGTATCTCGGCAGTTCTCGAGCGGCGGTCGGCCGGAGTGGTCGACTATTGAAACTGTCGCGTTCCTAGCTATTATTGTTAATGAGTTTGTGTAAATTGATATCGGGAACATTAAGTGATTGAACATTATAATCCGAGTTAATTAACAAAGTGTTTGATTGCACCAACATTACCCACGAACGCCCACAGAATAAGAAATTAAATAATGGAGCCAATTAATGACGATGTTGGCGGAAAACTCTACGCTCCTGTGCTTTATGCTTCTCCGTTCTATTTTATTCTCCGACATATATATAAAAGCGTGTTTTTTTAAAACTATTATTTACTTTTTAGTACGATTTAGTGTTTTCAAGATTATGGTGATAGATCGCATGAGCTCTTTGGAGTGGACTGGAATACTCAGTCTACCTCGGCTCCAACATCAGCAATAATGGCTCATGTGAAATAAATGTAAAGAGCCGTAGCGGAATGGCCAAAAACGCCATGTCTCAGCTCCATAGAACTTGGAAATGTATTTCTTTGCAGATAGCCGGATATCTCTTAAAACTAATATTAGATTGCTACGAACCGTCGTCTTTTTAATATTTCTCTATGGTACTGAGACTTGGACCCTGAGATCATCAGAGCGCAATCGTATGGATGCTTTTGAAATGTGGTGCTGGAGGAAAATGCTTCGTATACCGTGGACACCACATCGGACCAACGCATCAATTCTTAAGAAACTCAATGTTGCATCTCGGCTTTCCACCATCTGCCTCAAAAAAATACTTGAGTACTTTGGCCACATTGCCAAGAAACAGGGTGATAACCTCGAAAAGCTCGTGATAACTAGAAAAGTTAATAACAAAAGAGCAAGAGGTCGGAACCCAATGCGTTAGTCCGATCAGATCAGCACCACATTACAGACTTCCGTCTACGATGCCTTAAACGCAGCGGAAAGCAGAGGCAATTGGCGTTCCATTATACAAAGACAATTGCTCATCAGAGGTGGTTGTCACGACCCTCAGAATTGAGGAAAGGAATCAAGGAAAGAGTATTTTTCCATACATCTAGTTAATTAAAGTTCCGGTCTTGTTCATATAACCAATAATTAAAGCTTTACTCGTCTTATCCTTCCTCATAGAGGATCTAGGAAAAGAATATGTTAATCCTGGCGGCCTTAACAAGGATAATGGGAAATTGTTAACGAATTACTGCATTGTCATTGAGACTTAATACGTACGCAAAGTTTCCATTTAATTAGCCTTCTGGAGATAGCTAAAAATCGTTTTAAAAGATTCCGTTACATAATTACATACAGCCCAAGCTTATAAAAGCGTTTTAAAAAGGGAGACAACGTCGTAGATAGGATGACGATATCTACAGAATAGCAGGTGTAACATGGAGAAGGAAAGCTCGAGATCGCTCATTATTGAAAGCTCTAGGGGATGTCTATGCTGTAAAGCAAACATGTACATATGTAAGGATAGTTAAATAAAGGATTTTAATTAATTATGATAAAGTTATATGACATTGTAATGATGACGGTAAAAAAAAATACAAAATACCCAACTGAGTTTGCTGTGGGTTCTTCTCAGGACAGAGCGCGAAGGAACCCTCGTAACTTTAGATTTTAAGTCGTTCTTTAATACCATCATTAGACGTACATTGGAATTAGAGTGTGGGAAAGAATACATTTGACGATTCAAAAGTGCTGTAATAGGCCATCTTGAATAAAGATATTTTGACTTTGACGTTAAACTTATCTAAATATACGGGTGATAAGCCTGGCAAATGATATTTTGACTCTTTTCAGCATCATAACGATGTCACGAGATTTTTTTTGGTATTTGTATTTCTGTACAGTCGCTTATCTTATTACATCAGCGGATATTTTCCTTTTTCTCATTCTCACTGCGCGGTTCGCTTTACCTCGATCTCTCTCAGTTTCTCCCACGAAAGAAATGTCAAAGGTAGCTTAAACTTTAGTATTTACCAGCTTAATATTATACAATGTATACGAGTGTTCCACTCGGAAAATGATTTCTTGTTCTTTGTCAGCCTGTTCACGATGCCATGAGATTTCTTGGCGGGTGATTCCCCGTGGGAATTACAGGCGGAAGCACTTGCGGCAACTTACAGTGCAAGGTTGTCGTAAGGTTTGGAGGTGACCGAAATTGACGAGGTCCAAAGAGTCAGGGCCCTTGCTGACAGGGTCTTCATTCAAGCTTGGAAGGAGCATCTTGAGTATCCAAGTGCGGGTGTGGTCACGGTGGAGGCGATTCGTTCTCGCCTCGAACAATGGTTAGCTAGGCGGCACGGATCGCTTACCTTTAGGCTGGTGCAAGTACTACGGTAAGAGCAAGAGGATAGCACGACGGTAAGAGTCCTCTATCTTCCATCAGTGTAGTGCGCCTGTCGATACGGCGGCCCATACTGTGGCAGAATGTCCGGCTTGGGAACCACAGTGACATCCTCTGGTGTCTCTCATCGGAGCGGATCTCTCACTGCCAAGTATAGTGGGCGCCATGCTTGACAGTGAGATAGGATGGAATGCAGTTGCCTCTTTCTGCGAAACCGTCATTTCTCTGAAGGAGGCAATGGAGCGAGTACGAGAAGCTGCAGCAGATACTGCTCCCTAAGGAGGAGGAGGCTGGGTGGCAGGTGGCGTCTTTACGAAAGCCTCTTGTCTCCTCCTTGAACATCCTCAGTTGGTTCATCCGGGAATGATAGAGTGAATGCGCAAGGGAGCTTCTGACACTCGCAATTCAGGGTGATGAGGGTGTTGGATTTGAGTGGGTATTCTGGCCTTTCCGGTGAGTCCCACACTCCCTGTCATGCCATGAGATTGTTTTGGATTTTGTATTTCTGTGTAGCTTACTTATCTTATTATACAAGTGAATATTTACCTTTTTCTCATCCTCACTGCGAGATGGAACGTTCGCTTTTAGATACCACTGCGTTATTTTTTCTTGCAGCATCAAAGCAACCATTTATTTATAGAAGTATCAAAGGCATTTTAAAACTCGTGAGGATGATTATTTTTTAAAATTATTAGATAAAAAATCAACTCGTAGAGGTCGAATTTTTCATTCTAGTGCAAGAAAAATAATATTTGCATCTATTTTTTCAATTTCGCGGGAGAAAATGCTCTATTTCTCTCCCTAGGTGTATAATTTACTATTATAAGTAATCCGTAAGTTGTATATGTTTCCTTGGACAGGAAAAGGCAAATACCCTGTTTGAAATATAGTACTACCTACATTTTTGTGTTTATCTAAATACCCATAAGTCCATTTCACTGTTACGCTTTCAGTCCTTTTGTTTTTGTAGTCGACGTTTGACATGCCCATTTCCATTTCAAGCTTTTACATCGTCTGAAACTTTTGCACCTAAACAAATAAAAGCTTTATACGAAGTTATACTACTGGTGCATTGGTGTGAGTGTTCGGTTTGGTAAACGAGAGCCTGGGTTCCATATCTTTGGATAGAAAGTACCAGAAAGGACGTAGTAAGGAAAAAAATTGCGTTTCGGTACGTTGCTGTGTAGAAGACATAAGCAAATGACTTCTTACCAGATTACCGCGCTTCTATCGTAGACTGTATCATAACTTACTATCAAGTAGGACTATTATCATTGCTCACCTGTCAGCAATAAAGAAAAGAGTGTTAACTAATGTCAAGAACTGAAAAAAACATGTAAAATTAGATATAAATTGACGTTAAATTCATACTAACTGTTCCACGCTATGTTACGCGTTTTGTTCTCAATCTTATTAGAATATAGCGCAACCCATTCTCAGTGAGAGATTACATCGCTAGAGGAATATCTATCTCGTATTTCAAGTCGATCTGGCGAATAGCTTTGGTGCCTGATTGCTGCAACACGAAACTGAAGCGCGCTCGGTATTATTTAATTAGTTTAAATTTTGGTTTCGTGTAATTTCTAAAATCAATTTAATCTTATTTACGTCATATAAAACTAACAATTAGCCAGTGAAAGTTCTATTAATATCGGTCTTACCATTACCGAGATAAGTTGAAATTAGTAAGTGTCGTATGTACTTTCATATACATTTAGCGATAATCTGTTCATTTAAAATAAAATACAGACACTACGTTTTAATTATTTAAATATTCTTTATTCTAGTACGTTATTACATATCTTAAAGACACTAATTCACAATAACTATCCAATATTCTTTATTTATACTTCACTATTTCAATATATACTATTTAGCACAATTTCTCTTTAAAACTCCACAACAAAGCAGCTAGAAAAGACTTTATTAACAAAATTGTTCCCTTCGTTCAAGTTAACTCGTATAGCATAACATATTACACAATGTTTTTGGGTTTTTTAAGTGTTATCACCCTACTATCTATAGTCTAATAAAATACAGCAGTTTGATATCATCAAATAATTTTACCATATATTATTTTCAATGTACGATTAACAATCATATTCAAGAACGACTTAGAATCTAAAGTTACGAAGGTTTCGTGGTGTTTCTTTTTTTTCATCGTCATTACAATATGTATTTTAAATTTATTCTGTTTCGATTAGAGCAATTCATTGTCTTCTACGCTTTCTTATCTTCTAAGTAGTTTATCAAATTATAGAAAGATTTCTCAATTAGTTTTCTTTTTATAATGACATCTTTGTTACTTTTTCTATGAGTTTGTTATGAAAACGTATACAGTTAAGAAGATAGAAGACGTAGAGATTGTTTTAAGGGCTCAAGCCCTTATGTAATTAATAAGCTAAAATAAGTAAATATATTTCTGCAAATATGCGCAATGGATGTTGGTAAATTATGCTATAAGAAGGGTAATAATGTAATGTAACTGTGTCAAAGCACTCCCCGCAAGCCGTTTAGCTGTAACGAGCGACACGTGATGCCTCGTCAAACGTGTGATTTGGCTCAAAATGAGACTACCCTCGTATGTACGAATACGGTGAAAAAAGATGTAATATTTTTATATTTTAAATACAGGTTTAAACACCTTTAAAAATTGTTATAAACTGAAATATCTTGTAATGAAACTACGTCGTTTTTTGAGAGAATTTCGAGCATAGGTTATTATCTAAGACTTATTATCTACCCTTATTATCTAAGACATTGGCTATAATGGCGAATAAATAAGTATCCACGGAAGAAAGAGAAGAGATATTATTATCATTTTCATCGTGAAAAGTTGAAGTAACAAGTAAAATTTGGGCGTGTGCTTAAAATTATACACGACAGATGTGAAAACTTTATAATTTTAGATATATATTGTGAACGGAAGAATATGAGAGAGATATTTGCTATACTCATAGTTTGTACAGAGAATATGTAGATAGAGTAGGTTGCCCGTGTCAATTCCTAGTTGATACGTTACAAAAGTTCTGTCTCAATTCGGGCAATCAGAAATATAAGCATCTTTTTTTAAGATATAATGTGTATTATTTATTTCGCGTCTCGGTAACTGTCGTAACAAAATATGTTTAGACATAACACCAGAAAGTAGAAAAACAAAAATTAATCAGTCACAAAGTGATCGTTACTAACGAAAGATCAAGCATCTTTCGTTGTGGCGTCGAAAGTCGTTAAATTTTGAGTATTTATTAGTAATTGTTTGCGTTTTTGATTATAAGGGTGATGTGAATAACAATGAAAACCCTTGAGCTAAGTTTTAATTTTTAAGATATGAGCCTATAAATACAAGAAGGATTTTTTTTACTATCTCAAACTTCAAAGCAACGTGGCGCTATACCAGAGTCTTAATTTAATAAACGAAAGATAGCATTGTATAGTTTAACTATTAGCAAAGATAAAAATCATTACAGTTGGTAGTATTTCATGAACATTTAAGATTCAAGAGCCACTTTAGCGTCATTAGACCCGCGGGGCGATCGAAAACGTGTGTGGGGGGCGGAGCAGGCGACGATTATTTCTGTTAAAAAGCGCGGGCAAGTTACGGGGGCCAATGAAACGCGGCCAAACAATCTAAGAGATAAAAAACATCGTTAACAGAGAACTTTTGTCATCATTAATTAATTATTCCATACCGTGGTTATTTCTCGGAGTAAAAGTTTGTTTCGAACATTTTTTTCTTATTTAAATTTCATAGAATTTCATGGAAAAATAGACAAATTAACAACGTAGCCTTTGCGAAGATTTCTGTATTTTATAGAAGTATAGTCTTTGATGAGAGAACCTTATTAATGTCCAAATTAATTTAAAGTAATTACGGTCGTATTTCGACTACTAGGCTACTACTAATTATGATAGTGTGTGAATTACTGAATAATGAAATAATTGAATAATAAATTAGAAAAACGCAGTGACACATAGAGTAGATAACTATTTCGCTTCTTTGGACAACGATGGACAACCACAAATGCATGTGTACATGATTTTGAGCAAGCCAGTGAAAATAATTTCTCTTTCTCCCATGAGTGACCTCTATTCAATGAGATTGTGGTATGTAAATATACAAAAAAATTGTGACTGCATGCATACAAAACTATCTTAAAAGAGTAACCGCTCAGTTTTTTGCCGGTTTGTTCTCAGTGAAATCGACTTTTCGAACCGGCTGTAGATATTTTAATAACGGACAGTCTGTCTTTGTCTGATGATTCGGAAGAGCTATTTTAGTCTGCTTGAATTTAAGTTAAACAAGGCTGGAAATCATTTGCCCGGCTCAGTGTACGTAATGCGTGAGGATTTTGAGAAAATGTTGTAAAATGTCATGAAAAAAGTTAGTCGAAAAGTAATTACGAAATTTCTTGCTAATGTCTTCTCGTTAGAATTAAACTACCGAGTTATATGTTCATTACTAGAAGAAATAAATGACGATTCTAAAAAGTTTGTTTAATATACTAGACTTAAGCATATTTTGGGTTTATTTGAATATAAATGTAAAATAATAGCCAAATGGTGTTTCAGAGGGCCAGACTGGCTGTGCATGCAGGAGTTTTGGTGCAAAAACTTATGTATGGTAGTGAAAGTTAGGTAAGGCAGAAGAATCACAAAAGTAAAATAAATGCGGTAGAGATGAGAGCGTTGAGATGCAAGAGTGGATTAAAACTGAGTGACAGAGTAAGAAATGGTGTGATAAGAGAACGTTGTGGTATAAAAGAAGACGTAGTGACTAAAATTGAGAAAGGNGAAGAATCACAAAAGTAAAATAAATACGGTAGAGATGAGAGCGTTGAGAAGTATGTGTGAATTAACACTGAGTGACAGAGTAAGAAATGTTGTGACAAGGGAAAGTTGTGGTACAAAAGAAGATGTAGTGACTAAAATTGAGAAAGGTATGCTTAGACGGTTTGGGCATGTAGAGAGAACGAATGAAAGGAGACTGACAAAAAGGATTCATGAGTCAAGAGTGAATGAAAAAGTTGGAAAAGGAAGACTTGTACGAAAGGTTTGATGAGAATGAAAGAAGTGAAGGAGATATGCAAGGATCAAGAGTACTCTAAACCGACGAACTTGTATGAAAGGTTTAATGAGAATGAAAGAAGCGAAGGAGATATGCAAGGATCGTGGCAAGTGGAAGGATGTTGTCTCTGCCTACCCCTATGGGAATGAGGCGTGATGCTATGTATGTATGTAATGTCAAATGTTATAATAGAACAAATTCTTCTTTACAGTCTTGGTAGAGTTAACCTTCCGAACCGATGGTAGAGTTAAAGCAACAGAGTGATTCCACGATTCAAGAGCATATTAAACCTACTTGAATAAAAGATTTTAATATATGTGTATTTCGTGGGATGAAACGTCAAATTATATACAAAAATACTCTCGTATTGACATATCGACTCTCATAAAAAAGCTCGAGCCTTCGAAACGCGATCTCCTCTTCAAATGGATTTATTATATCCAATATGTAGCCAGCTGTAATAAATTTTCCCCTACGTTGATATAATAATATGATTACCCGTAAAATTTATATCCTAAGCATAAATTTAGTTTCTAAAAAGGGACATCCCGTCAATAAAGTGGAAGAAACCGCGCTGCGACATATTATCAATCACATAGCAACCCGAGCGTTCGCAACCGGCGCGAGTTACTCCAAATGGATTTATTTTTTCCTATATGTCAGTTGACTTTGATGTCTTGCATTAACCTATCAAAGTGATTTTCTCAGATATATCCTTATAAGTTATAAAAACAAAGTTTTCTGTCTGTTTGGAAAAAAATCAAAAATTTATATTCCTTTTTATTATTTACATGTTCATTCACTAATAGATAGAGCAATACTTGAGAAAGCCGTATATAATTCGATTTTGTGTAAATTGCTTGAGTTGTAACAGTAAATTTCCGAAGAAATTAAGCGGAGCAAAATATATCTTATATACAAAATTCTCATGTCACAGCTTTCGTACCTATACTCCACCGAAACGGCTGTACCGATTCGTACCAAATTTTATATGCGTATTCAGTAGGTCTGAGAATCGGCTACTATCTATTTTTCATGCCTCTAAGTGATAAAGGTTGTTCACGCTTAAATTTTTAGGTTTCTATCACGAACCCCTATTTTTATAAAAATAGCGATAATAGTAATTATATGGCAAAACAACGTTTGCTGGGTCAGCTAGTTTAATATAAATCCTTTACTTAATTAGGCTTTTAAAGCAATTTTAAAACGTTAAATGTCGTTATTTCAAATTACCATTGCTGTCTGATGAATGCTTTAAAATCTAAAGTTACAAGACTTCCTTCTCGCCATGCTCTAAGAAGAACCCACAACAATATATATAGCAGCTAGGCTTCGCATGGTTAATGAGGAATGATTTAACTTTAGTAAGACCGTGTGACTTTGCAGCGTCAAATATATAAATTAGATTTAAACATTACATAATGTGTCTTACCAACTTGAAAATCTTGAAAAAATCAATAAATATTCACGGTTCGATAGCCTTGTTAACGTAATACTGCAATTCCTGGCATATAGAATTTAAAAAATCAAAACCATTGTCAAAAAATGTCGCAACGATCATCAAACATCAAACATGGTTGAGTATTTTTAACCGACTTCAAAAAAAGGAGGAGGTTATCAATTCGTCTGTATTTCTTTTTTATGTTTGTTACTCCATATCCCCCGACTGGGTAGACCGATCATGATGATTTCTTTTTTAAATGAAAGGTGGTACTCGTCAGTCCCATTTTTTTAAAATCAAGTTCTGATGATGGCATCCATGAGACAACCGGATAAGTGTTAAATTTGCATTAAACATGTGCGCGACAAATGGACGAATAACTCAAGATCACGCCAACCGATTTCGATGATTCTTTTTTAATTGGAAAGGATATACTTCAAGGGTTGTTTTGTGATAGTTTGGTTAGGTTCTGATTACTCTTCAATTCTTAGGAGCATATGAGCGATACTCGACAGAATCTTCTATAGGCTATCTAGATATTTGAGTTGCCTACCGTAAGTTGAGTTGCCGTTGCCTACCGTAAACCCAGAGGGTGCTTAGTCAGATAACCTGTCCGGTTACTAGCTAAGCACGCGGGTAAACGACCCCGGGTGCCTCGAGCTGTTACTACCGCTACAATTTCTACCCTCCGCGGTAGAAATATCCTATCCCCAACCCAAATACCCCCCCGAAACTCCTATCTGACTGTCATTTCCTATTTATAACATTCCACACCGATAAATGGCGGTATATCCATTCCCCGCTGACCCAAATGCTAGAGACCGATAACGGGCAGCAGCGTTATCGGTGCGAGAGGGTCAGCACTGCGATCACCAACCCGCCTGCCAAGCGTGGTGATTACCGGCAAAACCAAAAATGAAAACCACAAGGCAGCAACGGCCCCCAGTCCCCGGCAGCCCCGCTATTCCTAGCTCTGGCAGCGGTTATGGTAACGGCGGGGCAGGGGGTGCTAAGAATCTCCGGAAGAGATTCCGCTGCCAACCCCGACGACTTGACCTGGCAACATACAACGCACGCACTTTGAGGACCGACGAAAAGATCTTCGAACTGGAAGAAGCAGTGAACAAGTTACATTGGGATATTATAGGATTGTCCGAAGTCCGTAGAGAGGGGGAGGACACGATAATCCTCGAATCCGGTAACTTGTTTTACTACCGGGAAGGTGAAGTTCAATCTCAAGGTGGTGTCGGATTCCTTGTCCACAAATCCCTCGTCAACANGATCAAATCAGAAATGAGGAGATCCGTAGCAGAACTAAAGTCACCGACATAGCCCTACGAATCGCGAACCTGAAGTGGCAATGGGCGGGGCACATAGTCCGACGGACCGATGGACGTTGGGGCCCGAAGGTGCTGGAGTGGCGACCCCGCACCGGGCGGCGCAGTGTAGGTAGACCCCCCACAAGGTGGACCGATGACATAAAGAGGGTCGCCGGTAGCCGCTGGAGCCAGGCGGCGCAAGATCGGGCCTTGTGGGTATCATTTCGTGAGACCTATGTCCAGCAGTGGACATCCATCGGTTGAAGCGACGACGACCGTAACTTCGGTATGGTCAAGTGCTAGTCGTAGTTAAATATGAAGATCAATGGATCTCCTCAACGGCTTACAGTAAGGGTGCGGTTTATGGCAGAAAATATAAGTGTGTGCAATCAAATAGCAATAAGTTTACGTTTTTCGCTGCATTGCAACACGTTTACCTACGTGCCTACATATATAGCTACAGGTGGGAGAGACGCGGGAGCTGCCAAGTGGACACGCGGGGAACATCTACCTTGGCTGACACCGACTCCGAATATAAGAATACGAAGAACACTATAAAAGAATACGCAATTATTTCTTACTTTTTAGAGCATATTAATATATTTGTAAGTTTGTATTGAAGGCGGTTCTTTTTTTTTTAAATTTTTATTTATTTAAATAAATATAGATCGACGACTAGAAAATACTTTATTATACGCCAACCAAGTAACATAAAACAAAAAAAAAGTAAAAATATTAAACAATTGCACAAAAAGCTAATCTTATCACTACATAGCGATTTCTAGCAAGCAAACTTTGGATAAGAGTTATTTGCTTAAATCAGTCAAGCGATGTAGGCTTAATATAAATAAATATAGTTCAGTTATTAATTTTATATAGGCATACATTTACGTATAAAAATAGAGATGAAGACACAATACATAGAACTTAGTCTTAGGAATGGGATTTTAATAAGTGAAAATTAATATATGGAACATGTAAAAGTAATTTTAAAAGGAAAGTGAATGCACCATTAACCATATTCCCTGGAATATGGTAAATGGTGCTATGCACACCTTTATCAGTAGCCAGATGGTGTCTCAAAGGAATAGACCGGCTATGCATGGAGGAGTGTTGAAGCCAACAATTTGGGTATGGCAGAAGAAGCACAAAAGTAAAATAAATACGGTAGAGATGAGAACGTTGAGAAGTATGAATCGATTGAAACTGAGTGACAAAGTGAGAAATAGTGTGATAAGAGAACGAAAAGAAGATGTAGTGACTAAACTTGAGAAAGCTAGGCTGAGATGGTTTGGACACTTAGCGAGAATGAATAACAGGAGAGTGGCAAAGAGGATTTATGAGTCAAGATCGAATGGAAAAGTTGGAAGGGGAGGACCAAGGTGAACGTTCCTGGACGAAATCCAAGATATTTTGAATAAGAGCCAGCTCAAGAGTACTCTAAACCGATTAACTTGTATGAAAGGTTTAATGAGATTGAAAGAAGCGAAGGAGACATGCAAGGATCGTGGCAAGTGGATGGACGTGGTCTCTGCCTACCTCTTTAGAAATGACGCGTGCCTTCAAACTTTTCCAAGGATTTTGATTTTCTAATATATACAGGATGATTATTCTATAAATAAATTATTCTGCCTCATTGTCCTAATGCTAAGACCAGGTACCCGGTCGTGAGTTGGAGTTCCAGGTTGGGCCAATTCATAATTGTCATTGAATTTACTGTTAAGAAATTTTCAGTTATTTTCTGAAATTGTGTTATTAGTGGTGTGTTCCACCAACGTGCCTTGGAGAGCACATTAAGCTGTCGGTTCTTGATATCTCACCCCGAGTGTAGAATTTGCACTTCCACGGAACTTTGAGGGTAAAACAATAGAGAGTGCACTTGTGCACTACAATATCTTCCGAGCGAATGGCTGATCTCTCCGTGATTTTCATTAGTTCTCTTTACCAAGTCAATAAAACTAGAATTTGAACAGAAATATTTCAAACCTACCCTCCTTGTCCACAGGTAATGCATTGGACGATCTATCATTTATTTCTACGTCAGAAATCCATTACTAGCGGACTCGCCGATACGCCGCGCATAAGCAAACACCCTCGTAAAGGTCTATACAACGTCGTACACGAATAGACCTTTACAGGTCGCTGTTGCTAATATTAATCAAGTAAAAGTGAGCCAATAGAACTCATATTTGATTTTATTTATATAAATAAACTGGAAAACAACCATACTTAGCACAAATTATCAAATGACAGCAGCGAGCATGGCCTAGTTAGTGGCGAGATGCATGGATTCTCGTTTAGAGGAATCGCAATCCAAAACAATAAACTTACATGCGTGACTGTTCATTGCAATCCATTATTGTGCTTTGCGGAATAGGAAACTAAAGTGGAGCAATCTGCATATCCCGGGAGTATGTAGGCTGACTTTCGAAGCAGCGTCGTGGATCTAAACTCCAAAACACTCTCTTCTATAAGCGAGGAGGATTGTAGCCAGCAGTGGGATGTTAATATACGGCTACTTATCTCACCTATATAAGTTGCAAATTTGAACACGTTTTATTGTCAACTTTTATAAAAAAAATTACGCAGTCAGTCAACAATTTTTTTTTTTAATAGGACACTTATCATTAGGTGAATCGTTTACTTTATAGAAGGTATTAAAAGACCGCTTCCGAAAACTAAGACCGACGACAGCACTAAGGACATTTTTGGTAATGGGATGGAAAAAAATCATATTTTTAAATCGTTATATTAGCATTATTTACGCTCCATCGTTTCAGTACATGGTTTGGCCACGTAGAGAGAATGAATGAAGGGAGACTGACAAAAAGGGTTTATGAGTCAAGAGTGAATGGGAAAGTTGGAAGAGGAAGACCAAGGCTAACGTTACTGGACCAAATTCAGAAGATTTTGAATAAGGGCCGGGTCAAGAGTAATCTAAATCGACGAACTTGTATGAAACGAAGCGAAGGAGATATGTATATCTTGGCAAGTGGAAGGACATGGTCTCTGCCTATTCCTATGGGAATGAGGCGTGATGTTATGTACATACATGTATGTATGGGTTAATACAGCTAAATGAGACGATAGCTTTATAAAATCAAACATTAATTTACTAAAAAAAACCCAGCTATGTAACACAAAATTAAAATCAGCTGGTGGTAGAACGGACGGGTCAATGAACTCACGGTCGCGGCGCGCGTTTATTGTATTATATATAAAATATACTAGAGTATATTGTATATAATTATGCGTGAGTCAACATTACATAATTAACAATGCTATCACAGACTTTGCTTAGATTATTTCAAGAGGAACAACCCCATTGTAGTTGACTGTTGCATAACTTTAACTGTGTACTTGATTGTTGCAACGTAAGCTGTCAAAAGGAATAATTTTCATTCGTTTTAGCAACATGATGTTTTATAGCCTATAGCCTTCCTCTGTGAATCGATAGGCTGGCTCTATATATAGATAATTAGTAAACAGATGACAGTATGTAATAAACTACCTTCACAATTAAATAATCTTTAACATGTGTCCGATAATCAACTGAACTACAAGAGATTTATACAGGAATATGTTTGACTTATCACAAAAGGATCTTAATCTGCTTTCGCGTAATAATAAAATAAATATAAAGGCCATGTAAGAGCCTATTTTTTGCAACTGTATCAGGGTTATACAAGTGGATACACTTTGACCCTTAAGGATCTTTTATAATCGACCCTTCGTAATATCACTCGTTTTATTGTGTTCAGTTAATAACAAGATTGTACCTTTTAGAGATTTTCCTTTTCACTTTTGTATATAAATTGGTAAATAATTGCTTTGAAATCTACATACTGTAACGTTTTTGTATTCACAATTTGGCACCACATTTAATAACCTGGGTCATTTATTCATGAACCTATTAAAAGAAGTTGTTTATATATCATTAGTACAGTAATAATGTAGTGTCCTCAAGAACTAGGTATTAATACGTCATGTCTTTATAGAATTGGAAACGTTTTATTTCAAAATGTAAAGATCCTTATAATGTAAATATATTAAGTATGAGTTAGCCAGAGCTTTTTTCTCCCTCGCCGAGTTCAACACTCTTGACTCTACAGTCAGAATGCGTAAGTGTATTTCCCAGTGAAAAAAAAAAGAAAGTAAGAGGTCTTACGTTTCATTACCAGCAAGTAAATATAGTAAATTTTATTTTGTGATTAATTGACGAGAGTTTTCTACAAAGGCTAATTATGAACCAGGAAAGAAATACCGAAAACAAATCACCCTACCAGCGCTAACGTGCCACCCAGTGATTTCTGGTACAATAGTTTATAGAAACCATTCAGTGATAAACCTCTGGCCTGATCAGCGAGCTTCTATCTTAGTCTTTATTTAATGATTTAAAAATACGTCCGAATTTTCAACAGTTTTTCAAATGGCTGTAGCTTTTATAAAAATGGTCGTATCGGGGTAAAGTAAAAAGATATTTGAAGCTTAAAGTTTCTAATTTTACGATCTTTTTTCCACAGTAACACGTATCGCGCTAGCTTAATGAATATATCAACAAAAAAAAATCGTTATTATTTCAATGCTTTCATTTTTTCTACTATTATATTATAGTCACGAGATTTTCTAATCTATTAAAGGTCTTGAGTACAAAAAATGTAAGAGATTCCCTGAGTTTGGACTGGTGGAAGGCTTCGGCCGTGGCTAGTTATCATCCTACGAACAAAGACTTGCCGCCAAGCAAAAAATTTGCGTACCTTGCTCTGTAGAAACTATAAGAGGTAATTTGCCAGATTAACGCGCTTCCATCTTAGACTGTATCTTCACCTACCATCAGATGTGATCACAGTCAAGCGTAAGCGTAACCTCTCAGCAAAAATAAAAACCCCCTACTGAGTCAGTGGTCTTCAAGCATCCATTATTTGAATCAGATTTTTTGTCATTGTCTCTACGGTACGAGTATACTAGTAGAGGTCCTAAGTAGAAAATAATGGAAATTTCCTGGGGCTGGATTCGTAGAAGCCTTTAGTCGTGGCTTCAGCAGTTCAATTACCACCTTACCAACAAAGACTTGTCTCCAAGCAAAGAATTTGCGTTTCGATATGATGATGTCTAGAAAATATAATATTAAGCATCCAAAAACGTTTTCTTTTATTGTATACTTGTATATCGCAAGCAAGATGCAGTAGTGGCATAATTTTTTGCACATTTAAAAGCTGATATCAACAGGTATCGTTAATGTGTTAGATATGTTTGTTTTTCTTCAAATAATACTGTAAACCATTTGGTAAAGTATGGATGGTTTACAGTTTTATTTAATGTAAACACACTTCTCTAACACATTTAATGATACTTCTTCTTAATATTAGCTTTTAAATGTACAATAATTTACCACACTACAGTTCATATAACTTATTGGGAAGGGATTCAGGATCAGACGAATCTCTCCGGTTTTTAGGGCTTCAGCGAGTTCGGTCTTTAATTTTTGAATGTTCAGAGTTCGGTCGTCAGTTGTTCAGGCTTGTGTCTTCAGATTTCGGTTCTTCGGGTTTCAGTGTTCGTGTTTCGGGGCTCGGTTCGGTTCTTCAGAGCTCTTCAGAGTTCGCACTTAGTAGGGATCTACTCCGATATGGAGTCTAAAGAGAAATTGCTCTCTCTTAAACTTTCCCACCTGGCGTGCACATGTGGCATGCCCAGTGGGAGAGAGGGCGAACGCGGGTGCTGAGGTAGGTGGGGGAGGGGTATTGCTGGCCGTCGACCAAGCTCGGTAGACCAAGGCTCCGTGCTCCCGTAACTCCTTAACATAAGAAAACAATAAATGAAAACTGCACGAACTTTTTTGGTTGCCTAATATCATAATCGCTTAACATCAAGTGAGATTAAAGTCAAGTGATACTCTACAAAATAATAAATGTGTCTTATAAAATTTTGTCTGTAAATCCCTTAAGAAAGCTGGACTGGCGACGCTCCCGTGGACGAAATGTGAAATTCAGAAAATATTTTTCATGTCAAAAGCAGTTGGTCAGGTGGCTAATGGAAAGTGGAGCGCGTATAAATAATAAGGGAGAGAAAGCTTGCAATCTCGGAGTTATGCAGCTACGTATGAAAATTTCAAATATTTCTAGAGCGAGAAACTTGGTTGATTTCATTCAAATAAATTAAAACCAACCACATTACTGTGACTATTTCTATTATAACAATGTGGAAACTATTAATATAAAACGAGTACTAACTTTGCCAGCGAAAGTTCCGGGTTTGAGCCCCAATTTAGGTCATTGCATTTTCAAATTTGCCTGTCTAGACTGGGAGACTTAGGTCGTGGCTAGTTATCCAGCAAAGCCGTACTGCCAAGCACAAAGATTTGTATTCTGGTGTGATGCCATGTAGAACCACAAGCGATATATTGCCTCTTACCAGATTAGTGCGCTCCCATCTTAGACTGTATAATAACTTATCTTCAGGTGTGATCACTGACAATCGCTAATCTATCAGCAATTGTAAAAAAAACATAATATTGTACTATTAGAACTCTTGAACCGTTCTTAATTATCACTGATTTGTTGGTTTCGTCTCTGCCCATAGAACAACTAGAAAAAACATTCTGAAAGAAATAATTAGATAGATATTAAAATACATAAATACTAGAATCGAGATGTCAAATCCATAGTTATCAAAATGATCGCGAAATTTTTAAACCATTGACCATCCAATTGACTTACAATTGAATGAAATTTTAAATATCCGTGCTAACACGTAATAAAAACAAACTTTTAATGCCACATTTTAGGATGATGAGATTCAGAAATCATTTGTCGGGTTGAGCATACGCATTTTTAATAACATACCGAAATCAAAAACATCATTTTTACAAATGTCATATTGTAATGTTGACGATTATTTAAGCGATAAAAATGTTTGGACTTGATTCCACTTGAAAGCAGACTCAAAATATTATACATTGTAACATACAAAATAATATTTAATGGAGTAACCATTGAGTTTCTTGCCGGTTTCTTCTCGATGGAATCAACTTTCCGAACCAGTGGTAGATGTGTTACCATCAGACAGACTAGTGACGTTTCAAAAGTGATTTTTGAACCTACTTGAATAAATAATATTTTGATTTTGATTTTTTACTTCAAACCTTTTACAATGTAGACACTCATTTAGAAAGGGTTGCCCATATATACACGGGATCAAGGAAAATCGGTGCAAAATGATCACGTACTGATTTATATCCAAAATAATTCAGCAAAATGACTTGTAATTCTAAGTACATATTTCTTTCGCAACGGTGTCTTACGAAAAATGGATTTCCTTATATTTCCACGGGATCAAGAACTACGCGGTAAGAAACTGGAGAAAAGCTTATAAGAAATGTGTTTAAATATTGGTAGTAGTTTTATATAGAACTGGTTGAATGAATGATAATTGCAGAATGTTTCAACTTTAGTAAGA
This sequence comes from Elymnias hypermnestra, assembly GCA_015832385.1. Classification (NCBI taxonomy): domain Eukaryota; kingdom Metazoa; phylum Arthropoda; class Insecta; order Lepidoptera; family Nymphalidae; genus Elymnias; species Elymnias hypermnestra. The sequence continues at coordinate 987,509 of JACTOM010000667.1, forward strand.
AATGTGGTCAAAACGTGACTGGAACAAAAATAATTCGTACAATATTGTTGCATTCGAACGACTCCCAAAATTACGAAGAACATCGAATGTTTGACAGATAAGAATAGTGTCTTAGGTAAAGTGAAATAGTAGTTTTTACTAAGCAAAAGCATATTAATCGTAAACAATAAAAAGAAAAAAAAATATGCCTTTATTAATAGTCAGTTAGTGTCTTTAAAGACTTTAAAGCTGTGCATGGAGGAGAGTTGATGCTAACACTTACGTATGGTAGAGAAAGTTGGGTATGGCAAAAGAATCACATAAGTAAAATAAATGCGGTAGAGATGAGAGCGTTGAGAAGTATGTGTGGATTGAAACTGAGTGACTAAGAAATAGTGTGATAAGAGAACATTGTGGCATAAAAGACGACGTAGTGACTAAAATTGAGAAAGGTATGCTTAGATTAGATCGGTATGTTTGGCCACTTAGAGAGAATGAATGAAAGTAGACTGACAAAAAGGATTCACGAGTCAAGAGTGAATGGGAAAGATAGAAGGGAAAGGCCATGGCCAATTTACCTGGTCCGAAACCATGACATTTTGAATAAGGGCCACGTCAAAAGTAGTCTAAACCTACGAACTTTTATGGAAGGTTTAATGAGAATGAAAGAAGCGAAGGGTATATGCAAGGATCGTGGCAAGTGGAAGGATGTGGTCTTTGTCTACCCCTATAGGAATGAGTTGTGATGCTATGTATGTATGTAAATAATAAAATATAAGAAGATAACGAGTGCCGACTTTAATCCAACGAGCATTACATAGAGAAACGTGACGGCTCAGTTTCATACAATAGTTCCTGAATAAAGTTCACAGCGCATCCAATGTAGTTTTCACTTCAAAAGCTTAACTATTTTCTTCAAAATTCAGTTCAATAACGGTGTATGAAATAAAAAATTTCAAACGCCAAGCCATTGGAATGTATCTCACGTAAGTGCAAAAACACCGGTAACATACCGGAGCGGTTCTGGCGGTGTTGTGGTAGTAAATCGGAACAGGTACAAGGGGCAAATCCTTTTTACGAGATTTACTGACGGTATTCGGCTGTTCATTTCGCTGTAGCGGCCGCTATGTATCGGCCAGTGGTCTAAACATAAGCGAGAAGCGTCTTTGAAATTAAAACTTCTTTCGGGACATTTTATTTTGTGGGTATGTCAGACTTTTTTACTCGTATGTCTAGGAAGTGTGTTTTTTTGTTAAGTAATGAGTGTTATGTTCGACTATAGACATGAAGTCCTGGCTTCGACTCCCAGGTCGGGTAATTTAAAAAATCTGTATTGACTTTTCTATTTAGATTTTCTCGATATTTGCCGAAGTTGAGAATTTGACGCATTACTCCATCACCGTCGGTCCTGATCCTCTGGTCGTCTCGCATTCCCGTCAGTGAAGAAATAGACAGTGCAATTGATTACTGTGCCTGCTATCCCGTAATGGAGCAGGGTGATGGGAGTATCCAAAAATATATATAAAAACCCTCTCTCCTACGCTTGAGGAGAAGCCTGTGCCCAGCTTTGGCACGTTAATGGACTGCTACTTTTTACTTTTTAATGATTCAGATAAAGGCTCTGTTGTTACGCTCACCTATCAATATATAATTACTTCTAAATGGTTTCTAAACAGCATCATACAAGCGTACAAATTTCGTTTAGAGAAACATGTTTATTGGCAGTTTAATGAAATGTTGTTAAAGAACGTAAGCACAGACAATATTTTAAGACACAATTCCATAGCTTTTTAATTTTATCTTGAAAGGTTTAAAGAGCTTCTGCAATTTAAGCAGATAAAAAATGTTTCTTACAACATCACAATATAAATCTTTGAATTTCTTGTCTTTTCTGTGATGTTAATATTTATATTATATATATAAATCTTCCTCTTGAATCACTCTATCTAGTGTGAGTAGAGTCTTTTGTGCTGCTTTATGGTGCGGTTGTTTTAAGAGAAATAGTGCTAAATTGTGTGTTATAAATTCACATCGTGAAGTAATTTCTGGTATAGTGCAAGTTGTATATATTTAAATAATGAAGATTTTATGAGTTTGTGTTTTTATAGATATCCTAGTATATGGTTAGCCATATAAAAGGATATTCATAATAACAATATTGAAAAGAATATGTAGTATCTCTACGCAAGTGTCAGGAATGACAAATAATCAGTAAATTAGTGATATGCTCTTAATTTTAACTAATTTTAAATCAAAATGGGTTTCATAATAAAAGTCTATAACCGAACTAAAATGTTCTTTGATTCCAGTATACTTTTTAGTCAATGACTCAACCACCGGTTCGGAATGTATTTTTACTACTGAGAAGAATCCGACAAGAAAGTAAATATTTACCCTTTTCTATTCATGTTATTATTCACATAGAAATACAATTGCATCATCAATTGGCTTTCATTCGCAGAGCCGCCCAATTTACTAACACAATTAACTGAAAACACAATAACTTGCAGCTAACTTTGCTTAAAACGTAGAACTGAACTAACTTCTATAACTTCATAACCTTTTAGAATTTTTTACAAATGAGGCAATTATGTCAAAACACCAATGAGAGATTATTTATTAAGAAACTACCATTCCCTGTTAGTTTTAATAGTGACAATTAATATAGTTTAAGTAATATTCTTATGAAACATTACAACGATTGAATAGAAAATTGGCATCAATTACAATGTTTATAAATCCACAAATAGGAAGGCCTTTGTTTCTAAGAATAAGATTTAGTAAACTGACGAACCTCCTTTATTTTAAATATTTTTTCCTTTTAATATTATATTTATACTTACTTACACAAGCAACAGACAACCTAAAGAAAATAACCATGCATTTTGCAATTATGACTAGTTTTATAGCGTCCCAATTACTCCACTGCCTGATGTAGTATCCTCGTGAGGATATCTTACAATAAATATTGAGTGGTTTTCTACACAATGGCAGCAAAACCGATTACAATTATAAAGAAAGTTCAATTTTAAAAAAAACGCCTTTCACTTATCAAATGGACGGTAATAAAGCCCAAGGTTTTAGACTGAAGTCGAAGCTCAAACGGAACAAAGGTATCCTATTGCCGTATTTTTTATTTCAGGGCAAGGCCCTTCGTGCTGAGATTTAAAAGATTTATATACTTATCACTAATCTTTTTATTTAGATGAATACGTGGGTTCCGTGTTAACATTTTTACTAAGTTATTTCGCACACCTTTTTAATATTACAATAGGTCTACTGTTTTTATTCGAAAAGGATGAGCACAGCCTTAATGTAATATTTAAAGGCCTACATTATTACTNTGAGGAGTATAGTGTTTAAGAACTTCGTCAATACGGTAAGGTCACAAAACTTTGTTTTTCAAATTGCACTTAATTCACTTTATCGTTTGTATAGATAACAATGTCACTATATATTTATAAAGTTTATAAGAGAATGTACATATTTTTTTATTAATATTCGTCACTGTTATATTTTTATTTTGTATCTAAACTGAGGTGTCACTACAATGTTTACTTAACCGCGCCACCAAGCGGATGATGAACGTAAAGAACAACAACAAAGAACGTAAGTACAGACATTATTTTAAGATACAATTCCATAGCTTTTTAATTTGATCCTGAGAGGTTTAAAGAGCTTCTGCAATTTAAGCAGATAAAGAAACTAAAATGCTCTTTGATTCCAGTATACTTTTTAGTCAATGACTCAACCACCGGTTCGGAATGTATTTACTACTGAGAAGAATCCGACAAGAAACTAAATATTTACTGTTTTCTATTCATGTTATTATTCACATAGAAATACAATTGTATCATAAGTTGACTTTGAATTGCAGAGCCGCCCAATTTACTAACACAATTAACTTAAAACACAATAACTTGCAGCTAACGTTGCTTAAGACGCAGAATTAAACTAGCTTCTATGATACATAACTTTTTACAAATGAGGCAATTATGTCAAAACACCAATAAGAGATTATTTATGAAGAAACTACCATTCCCTGTTAGTTTTAATGGTTACAATTAATTTAGTTTAAGTAATTCTTACGAGACATTGGCATCAACTACAATGTTTATAAGTCCACCAATAGGAAGGCATTAGTTTCTAAGAATACGATCTCGTCAAATGACGAACCTTATCCTTTATTTAAAATATTATTTTTTTTAAATATTATATTTATACTTTATTTTATTTATACTTACACGAGCAACAGATAACCTAAAGATAATAACCATACATTTTGCAATTATAATTAGTTTTATAGCGTTCCAATTACTCTACTGCCTGATGTAGTATCCTCGTGAGGATATCTTACAATAAATATTGCGAGGTTTTCTACACAGTGGCAGCAAAACCGATTACAATTATAAAGAAAGTTCAATATTAAAACAACGCCTTTCACTTATCAAATGGACGGTAATAAAGCCCAAGGTTTTAGACTGAAGTCGAAGCTCAAACGGAACAAAGGTATCCTATTGCCGTATTTTTTATTTCAGGGCAAGGCCCTTCGTGCTGAGATTTAAAAGATTTATATACTTATCACTAATCTTTTTATTTAGATGAATACGTGGGTTCCGTGTTAACATTTTTACTAAGTTATTTCGCACACCTTTTTAATATTACAATAGGTCTACTGTTTTTATTCGAAAAGGATGAGCACAGCCTTAATGTAATATTTAAAGGCCTATATTATTACTAAAGCATTTCGTTCAATGAGTAACTGTTCTCTGTAAAATCAACTTATCAAATCGATACTATATTTGTTATCAAATAACAATACAAAAGAGCTTTTTAAGCCTACTTAGTTATTTTGATTTTGAATTAAAAGAACTTTGATAATTTTACTGTAGTGATATGAAATTAAACACATTATAAACTTTTGTCGAAGCCAAAAAAGCACTGAAATAAGGAATTTCGGCAAATTCTATCCAGAGAGAAGATTTTTATTATAGTTATGTAAAATTTTCCATTTCTAAAATCTCTTCTATCTTCGGACATTCCCAAATAAATACCGTTATATATGTTTTTTAAAAGACAACACATGTTACAGTTATATAGTATAAAAGTTATACATAATAAGATATATAATATCAATTAAACTTTTGAAAACACAGTGTTTGCCAATTGGTTACAGCGATCATTAAATAATCAATTTATCAATGTAACAAATATTTATATGATTTTGTAAAAAGATAATTATAAGTAATTTTTGAAGTAAAACTAGTAAAAATTTATGAATAACCCATAAAACGCAATCATGATGTTATGTTATGATAACAAGTAGTCTTGAGTTATGCAGTACAAAAATTGCTCCAGAAATATTCAAGTTATCTTAAGACGTTCTCCTTTACTGTAAACTAGCGGCCCGTCCCGGCTTCGCAAGGGTAGACATAAATAGGTACAGATGTTTAAGTTATAAGCATGATAATTAAAACGTCCACCCCCTTCTCCAGCACTGCCTCTCTCTTGTAGAGTTAGTTATTCGATGCGCTGCGTGGTGGCCGCCGCCGGCATATATTTTTCTTTTAATTTCATGATATCTTTTGAATAGAATATCCGATTTCAATCATTCAAAAAGTAATCATCAGGTTTTGATACAGTCTTGAATACTAAATTACTTATTTGGATAAAAATTTATAAATGGTATGGATAACACGGTCTGACTTTGATCGGCATTTCTATCAATTTGTTAAATGTAAAAAATTAGTTACAGTGACGTAACTACAATAGTTAGACATATAGTCTTGCGACGTTTTTTTTAGATATTGATATATTCTATTATATTGTCGAATATTTTTTTGTCCTATCATTAATACTTTTCACAGCGTATGCGATGAAAGTCATTTTATGGCTAATTTTCTTACACCTTCGGTTGTTTTTAATAGGAATTTCTAAAGATTTCTATAGTAATCTAGTACTAAATATAGCCTACGTTACTCAGTGATGATGTAGCTTTCTAATGAAAACAGAATTATTAAAATCGGTCCAGTACTTTTTGAGTTTATTCGTTACGTGCAAAAATACATATCTTTCCTTTTTATAATATTAGTGAACATTACAACTAAACCATAGCAAAAAGCCATAGAAGCCTTTTTTAAAGAGGTTTTTAATATAATTTCGTGAAATTATTAAGCCATTACGAATGTCTTCTAAGTATAATTTTGCTGAAATATTCCCAGGATAAATTGCCATCCTCAAAGCCATTCAAAGCAAGGGAAAAGTACGCAATCAATACCTTTGTATCGGAGAGAAACCGCAAATAATTATATACTTTACCAAACCCTCTTTTATTGAGACGTCTCAAGAAATACAAACGAAGTTTAAAAAGCATTTGACAAGGTAACTCATATATATATGTTCTGAAAACATATTTTAATGTGTTGTTGGTTATTATTTTTAACCGACTTCAAAAAAGGAGGAGGTTATCAATTCGTCTGTATTTTTTTATGTTTGTTACCTTATATCTTCCGACTAGGTGAACCAACCTTGAGGTTTTTTTTTAAATGATAGGTATTGCTCTTCAGAGCATCCCATTTCTTTAAATCCAGTTCTGATGATGGCATCCATGAGAAAACCAGATAAGTGTTAAATTTGCATTAAGCATGTGCGCGACAAATGGACGAATAACTGAAGATCACGCCAACCGACTTCGATGATTTTTTTTTATTGGAAAGTATATACTTTAAGGGTTGTTTTATTGATGGTTTGGTTAGGTTCTGATGATGGATTCCATGACAAAGTGATGGAACTCTTCATTTCTTAGGAAAAAATTAACAATACGCGGCAGAATTGCACCTACGGCACCTACCGTAACATTGGTATGGTCAAGTGATTGTTACAGTTAAATTTGACGATCAATGGAACTCCTCAACGACTTACAGTAAGGATGCAATTTGTGGCAGAATATGTAACTGTCTGTAATCAAATGGCAATGAGCTTACGTTTGTTACTGCATTGCAATATTTATAAGGTGTTTTATGTGTGAAGCGGTGTTAAACGAGTGTGGGGGGGGAGGAACTTTTGCGTATAAGTGGTGTGCTCGATTACCATATACAGAACTGGTGATAGCAGGGTGGCTAAATAACCGATCTGTAAGGTAAAGGTTGCGGGTTCCATCCCGGCTATGGCGGTACCAATGTTAATATCACTTTGTAAAGTTGTTTCATTTAAACGGTGCTGTCTCATATGAGCTACACGTTTTTATGTGTACCCGTTAAGACATATTTTTCGTTTACTTCAGATTCACCAAAAATCACAAAATAAATAAAAATTTTAACAAAAAAACGAACCGCTTTCAAAACAAACTATTAAAAATATTTTAATATGCTCTAAAAAGTAAAAAATAATTGCGTATTCTTTTTAAGAGTTCTTCGTATACGTATATTCGAAGTCGGCACCAGCCAAGGTGGGTGTGTCCCGCGAGGTAGCTCACACCTATAGCTGTATACCTTTATATTATTTTCCATGTATTATTTCAATGTATGAGGTTTTCTTCGCATCCACTTCTGAGAAGAGCCCATAACATACTTAGCCGGGTATCCCTTTTTCTTTCTCATCATCATTTCTGTTTGGATTAAAGCAATCCATTCACTCCCACGCTTCTTATCTTCTTCAAATTATAGAACGATTTCTCAATGAGTTTTCTTTTAATAAAAGATTTAAATTTATTAAGTGTCGTATTTGTATCTTTTTCTGGGAGTTTGTTATAAAGGGATATACAGTTAACTTTAACAATAAAGGATAAAATTCTCGGACAACCTTTTGCTATTTACATTGCGATAATATTTTCAAATAATTACAATGTTCCTAGCAAGTTTCTTCTCTGAAACATTAAGTTTTATGACTATTCCCAAAAGGCTTTCATTGAAATTAAAAAAAGCTTATTGAGCCTACTACTAACAAGAATATCATGACTCCCATTCCAATCAGAAATCCTCACATATTGACCGTCTACATTGCGATTCCCTTTTGTTAAATTTCAAGCCGATCGAACATTGTTTTAGGCACGTATATTAAATGGTTTGAAAAGTCCATAACGGACATACGTACATAGAAATATTTGATAGAATGTTTCGGTAGCAATATAGACAAACAAATAATTTACGTTCCGTTTAACAAACTAATTATTAGAACTGTGCGACAGATAATTATGATGCTAATTACATTCGCTGTACGTTTGTTGCTTTAATGTGCGCCATTAATTAATTGAACTGGTAAACGACAGTCAATGGACATTCAGCGATATTGTTAGGAGATAGCTTAGTTTAAACTCACGGGTTATCTCCAATATGACATATTGTCCCTGGTTACAATATCTGTGCGCAAAATTGCTTTTACTAAATTTGGAAGTTTAGTTATAGCAAGTTTTAGCAAATTAATTGATAGAGAAACGCCAGGTGGTGTCTCATAAGGCTAGACTGGCTGTGTGTAGAGGAGTGAAAGTCGGGTATGGCAGAAGAAGCATAAAAGTAAAATAAATGCGGTTGAGATGAGAGCGTTGAGAAATGAGAGTGGATTAAAACTGAATGACAAAGTAAGAAATAGTGTGAAAAGAGAACGTTGTGGTACAAAGAAAGAAAAAGTGACTAAAATTGAGAAAGGTATGTTTAGAAGGTTTGGGCATGTAGAGAGAATGAATGAAGGAAGACTGACGAAATAGATTTATGAGTCAAGAGTGAATGAGAAAGTTGGAAGGAGAAAATCAATATGAACGTTCCTAGACCAAATCCTGGAAATTTTAAATAAGAGCCAAGAGCACTCTAAACCGTCGAACTTGTATAAAAGGTTTAATGAGAATGAAAGAAGCGGAGGAGATATGCAAGATCGTGGCAAGTGGAAGGACCTGGTCACTGCCTACCATGATGGGAATGAGGTCTAATACTGTGTTTGTAATATGTAGAAACGGTATCTATATAGAGGCTATGCCCGCTGACGTATATTCGTTATCCTCCTTTTACTTTTGGATCAAAGCTTCGTCGTTCAAAACCCTGACTCTCCAGGATATATACTTTTCACACGCATTTCACTGCTTGTAGGCGCCAAACCTATAAGACCGATTAACTAGAAATACGGCTTACATAAATCTTTCATGACGTAATCTCTCAATAAGAACGAGTTCTTCATATTCTTACTGTATCACCTATATATATATTTCCCAGCAATAGCTTTTTCCTTTAATGAACACCGCGATAGAAAGAAATGTACAATTATTTAGTATTAGGTTCTGTTAGTGAGCAATTGGGCGGTCTTATCGCTCGTTAGCGAACTCTTCCACTCAACAGTGATGTGAGGGAAATAGTTATGGAAAGGAATGAGAACGTAGGTAAAATACATGTGAACCCTTCAGTCATAGCACAGCAATATAAGAACTAAGGTGTAACTGGTGCAATGGTTGGATTTCACTCTTCGCTAGAGGAGGTCTTGATTTCTATCCATGGCAGGGAAAATTTTGGACTAATTTACCACAATAGTTGTTGAAGTGATACCTGGTGTAAATCTACGTTATCTGAAGTACAAGGAAGTTGTAATATTGAGCCAGTCAAAGGCAGTGTTCGGCGGCAGTCTTTAGTGCGACCGTAGCTTGTTAGGGAAGTGCGATTCGATTGAGTCGCACGTACAGACGGATGTAAATCAGGTACACCGTTTCTGTTGTTGAAATTCCCAATATTGTACAACTACGAGTATATCCTAATATATATTTTGATACCTTATTGGTGTGAGGGTAACTACTCACTTCACTTGCAAAGGGCCCGGATTAGATTTTTAAAACATATTAGGAATATTTTGAGGGTAAACCTTACAAGTTCCACTAAAACCCAGTAAAATCATCTTCATTCGTTCTTGGGACATCCGAGGATCACTCATGCATTCCTCTCTGATGTCATGAATGAGTCCGACTGAGAGTTCAGAAAGGCGACAGCACGTATGCGAATGTGCACCTTCTCCGACGGTGAGAAGGAGCATCCACTGCAATATCTCCTTCTCCTTCATGGGCCTTCTTTAGAGCGACAACCGTCTCACAGAAGAAGGTCACTCCTATCCAGCTAACACCCTGCTAATTCCATCGTAGACTGTATTGTCGCTTAACATTAAACTAGATTTAAATCCAACCCAGACATTAATGCAAGAAAAAATGCACTAATTTACTCGTTTTCTAGCAAAAATAAGCATGTTTAGATGGTTTTAGATACGACCGAAGCATGTCACGATATAAATTAGTAAATCATTTTATCTAAATTCCGGGAACCGAACTCAGGATTTCTGTTAGCGAAGTGAATACTCGCCCCAAAACATCAACGTGGTTCTATTCAAGTGCATCATTAATTCCACCGTTGTGATCAATGTTGAGTAATAAATGGTGTAATTTGTTATATACACATAGAAGTAAGAACAATTACGACAAAAAAATAAAGTGTTGGCCTTTTTAACGAAAGTTTAACGATAAAACAATAGCGTTTTAAATTGTACGTTTCAATATCTCTTGCCGTCCAGGGGCTATAATTTCAGTAGAGCTGTTGGAATCTCTTTCTACAATACGACATATTTGCGATTTCCCTAATGGCGAATGTTGTTGTTATATAAGTTCCTATTCTCCAATAATTCTCCAGTAATCCTCTCTCTGTTATATGATAGTACTTACAGCTTCCCGCCTACCTTCTTCGCTACTTACAGCTTTTTAAACTCAAGGTTGTCTGGAAGAAATCGCTATTAAGCGATAAGACCGCCTGTTGTACTTTCTTTCTCTATTTAGTTGAGTTTATTATAATGTATTACTTTTAAGGTGCAAGAAAGTGTATAAATAAATAAATAATATGGTTATTAATCCCAATTTTGTCATAATTTCTATATAATTAATTGCTGAAGGCCGTGTTGGTTCTGATATACCTTTGTAGCTGCAATGACGAGCTCCTTTCATCTCTCTCTATCCTCGGATTCTTTTTGGGCTGTTGGAACCGCGAATTTAGTTATACTCTTTATTTTGCCAGACCAACGTATAGTTTAGAAACCCATTGGTTTCCTTCAAACGTTCTTACCACAACCAGTTTCTACAAGTTATCTGGTTGTTTTTGAGTGAAATGATCAAAATAATGTAGTACTCGTTGGTAGTTGGAGGTAGACAGCCTTGTTTTAATGTTAAGTTCTGTGAGAATAGATCTATTTATCGTTTTAGCTGTCCTCGGTAATCACAGTATTTTCGTCCAACACCGCATCTCTAAAGCTTTTTCTTTTTTCGGTCAGCTTTCCAGAGGGACCGTGATTCAGGGATGATTTATTATTTAAGCGTGAAAACGTAACAAACAAACTTTCGCATTCATAATACATATTAGGATTGCCAAGTAAAGGGTCGTATCGTAGTCGTGTGGTGAAAACACGATTGTTGATTCGCTTGATAAGGCCGAACCCGTTGACGTAATCAAATGCAATTGCAACGGAAAACACACATTTGCACTTGCACCAGCCACCATAAAAAGTTTAACCCTCGTTTTTAAAATTCACTTTAAAATAAAAAAAATCCTTCTTTTCTAATACTAACTCGCAGTAGAGCAGAATTGTAAGACTATGCACTAAAAACCCTTTCTCCTATGGGAGAGGAGGCTTTTGCCCAGCATTGGGGGGTTCATAGGCTGCTACTTACTACGAAAACTCATTGGCATAAAATTTAGGGGGTATTTAATTTAGTTTAGGGGGTAATTTATATAAAAGAGAGGATAAAAGTAGTAAGCCACGTTTTTAAAATTGAAAAAAAAAGGACTTCTTATCTGATTAAAACTTCATCATACAACTTTGTCAACCAAGTCGAAATGGAGTAGCGTGGTGAGTTTATGCTTTAAAAACCATCTCTCATGAAATGAAAGAGTTTTTATTAAATTGCCATAGTTTTAGAGGTAACTTATATGTTAGAAGGATAAATCGTAAAAAATAAATAAACGTTATCTTTAAAATTTACTTCAACTTATAAAAAAAAGTGCGCGCGTACATAGCACACAAGTCAGAAGTAAAATTTCTGTGGCAAACTAATTTTTAAGTCTTTTCAAATTAATTTATACAAATCTAAAACTTTAGATTTCCGAGACTTAGAAGGAGGGAAAAAGGAAGATATGTTAGGAATTTAATTGTCATTAAAATATTAAGTGTCGAAATGAATTANCCCCCCCCCCCCCCCCACCAACATTACATAAATATTGAAATGCAGCAACAAACGTAAGCTCATTTCAATTTGATTACAGACAGTTATATATTCTCTACAAATCGCACTCTTACTATAAGCCGTTGAGGAGTTCCATTGATCATCAAATTTAACTACGACAATCACTTGGTCATCGTATGTGCCTCTAATATCCGGATAGCCTATAAAAGATTTTGCTGAGTGTCGTTAGTTTGCTCCTAAGTATTGAAGAGTTCCGTTACTTTGTCATAGATTTCATGATCAAAACCTAATCAAACTATCCTTAAACAACCGTGAAAGTATAATCTTTCCAATAAGAAACGAATCTTTGAAATCGGCCATTCTAAATGAATTCAAAATTAAGACTTAAACGATTTTCTCGTGGATGCCATCATCAAAACTGGGTTTTAAATGGAAACCTACGACACGTACCAGCTTTCATATAAAAAACGAATCATCGAAATCAGTTCACCCAGTCGGAAGATAAGAGGTAACAAACATAGATAGATAGATAGATAATATTCTTTATTGAACACCACGCTGAAAATAGATTTACAATTACTCAGTATAAGGTACTTTTAGTGTGCAATTGGGCGGTCTTATCGCTCACTAGCGATCTCTTCGAGACAACCCTGGCGTTAGGGAACCTGTCAAAGAATGGAGAGAGAAGATAAGTGGTGTGTATAAATAAATGGGCATACAATTTCTAAAAATAATATATAGATATATACAGAATATTGTAAATACATACATATACTCGTACATACAAATAATGACATAAATAACATATATAACACAATTACAACAATAACTACATAAACATAATAATTTCGCTGCAGATCTTCATGACGCTAATCACTCGTATACTATGTACAAATTGCACCTTCATGAGCCTAAAGAAGTTTTACTTCAAATTAGGTAACGTGTACCGTACTACACTGTTAACATACTATAGGTATCTGTGGCGAGAGAGATGACCGACGACGAGAGGCGACGTGGTGACGCCTTCAAGTAAAGTTATTATTATTTTTTAAATTAATGTCTTTACGGGTATCACCTTTTTTTTATTGCTGACAGATAAGCGCTTGACTGTGATCTCACCTGATGGTAAGTGATGATACAGTCTAAGATGGAAGCGCGCTAATCTGTTAAGAGGCGATATACCTCCTTACGGTTTCTACACAGCATCGTACCGGAACACAAATCTCTTTGTTTGGCGGTACGTTTTTGCTGGTAGGGTGGTAACTAGCCACGGCCGAAGCCTCCCACCAGTCCAGACTCAGACAAATTAGAAAATACAATTTCCTAAATTCGTCCTACCGGGGATCGAACCCGGGACCTCCGCTAGCAAAGCGAATACTCGCACCACTGCGCCAGCGAGGCCGTCACCTGCAATGGAAATTGTATATATTTTGTTGACATTTACCCACTACCTACACAGTATTTACGTTGTGACCAAAATCTATGTAACTGTCGAAATATCGACAAAACATTATATATTTCGATCGTGATATGAAAGACAAATAAAATTTCAATCAAATACAGAATGATTTAATTAACTTTTAAGTTTACACAGTTAATTATGATGTTATAGCTCAAGATAAAACAACTTCTAAATACCAAACCAACACCTACGTGTATTTATAGATTTACTCGTATTTTGTGTGGCAAAATAGAATATATAAGGGCGATGACAAACGGGCGTAATTTTTGAATAGCGGTTGTTTGTTACGTAAATTGCATTCATCTGAAATATTGTTCATTTGCCAGTAGTTTTTAATTCAGTCTGAATTTCGTGGTCTACGTGGTGTAAATAAAAATATGTATATCTATCTATGGACAGATATGTATGTGTGTATTGTATATGTCGGAGAATAAAAGAGAACGGAGCAGCATAAAGCACAGGGGCGTAGGGTTCTCCGCCGACATCGTTATTAATTAGACCCATTATTTAATTTCTTATTCTGTTGGCCTTCGTGGTTAATGTTGGTGCAATCAAACACTTTATTAATTAACTCGAGTTATAATGTTCAATGACTTAATGTTCCCGATATCAATTTATGCAAATTCATTATTACTAATAGGAAGCTAGGATCGCGACAGTTTCAATAGTCGACCACCCCGGCCGACCGCCGCTCGAGAACTGCCGAGAGACGGGCCGGACCGCCACTTATTGACTCTGTCCCCACGACGACACAAAGATGGCGCCAGCGTTATTTATTTTGCATGTAACTACTTTTATAGTAGCAGTAATTATAATAGGTAGTTCTATTGCACTTACCCAGTACTTTCATGGGCTACTACCTCCAAGATAGTCTAGAGGAGATTACATTAAGTAATTAGACCGCCTTTGTATAGATACAGTTTTGCAATTTTATTCTTTTAAAATTAGTGTTTAAGTGTGCAATAAGAATCAATAAAGTAAATATACTAAGCAATTTGACGTTAGAGATAATGTTAGATAAATTAAATATATATTAGAAGTTTGTAAAATTATAACCACACGTATAAATAATTCTAGAATAAATCTGGAAACGTGGTGTTGGTGACGACTTTTAGGGATAAGTTGGATAGATTTCCGCACTAACTCCTCCATACTCTGACAACTTAAGATAAAACAGAGACTGTCATCGCTTGTCCAACTGCAAATTCTTAAGTTCTTTGACCACATTGCCAGAAAGGAAGCAACCATCGAACATCTGGTGGTTTAAGGCCGTGTAGAAGGGAGACGGTAGCGTGGTCAATCCCCAACGAGATGGACAGAGTCAATAAAAGTCGCGACTCAGCTTACTATATCAATATGTTCTCGCAGTGCCTTTGATAGAGGCTGGTGGAAGATTATCGCGAAGCGTGCATTTGAGCGTAACTGATAACCACGACCACTCTGCCAAGAGTGAATGAATAAGAAGAAGAAGAATAAATAAACCATATCAAAAATATTTGTTTTTCAAATACTACTTCTGTCTGTCTGCTAATTTATTTACAGGATATGACAGAATATTCATCTGATTAGATTGTTCATTGAAGTTAAACTTCTTAAGGCGCATGAGGATAATATTTTTACCGATGAAACGCGTGATTAGCGTCACGAAGATGCGCAGCGTCTTTATGGTAATCGTTTGAAGATTAAATTTAATATTTACGAAAAACACGTGGCATTTTTGTTTAGAATTCGTCATTTGAGATTTCAATAAATTATTTGTATTCATTTTCGACACTTTCAATATTTTATTGACAATTAAATTTAATAAATTTCTATCATATCTTCTTTTTTCTCTCTCTTTCAGTCTCGGAAAACAAAAGTTTTAGATTTGTATAAATATAAACAAGACTTAAAAATTAGTATTCCAGAGAAGTTTCACTTCCGACATGTATACTTTGTACGCACGCAATTTTAAATTTTTTGTAACTTTCTGTGAAGGAAACCATAATGAGGAAACTTGCATATCCTTGGATCAATAAATTAATCCTCTCTCCTATGTCTGTCTGTATACAACAGTGAGACGTTATAATATAGACTTCTACTTTTCCTAGCAAATTTAATCAAAAATTCACTCTCGTTTATACGTATCCTTATACAACTTCTCTTATGACTTAGAAGGCCTGTGTCCAGCTGCATTAAACTCTTACTTTTTTTTACTTAAAAACACGCTCGTTTGTACTGAGCTTAAGTAATACAGGTATTCCTTTGAAACGAGTCCCTTTTTATCATTTGATAGGTGAAAATGAATTTCTGTCATTGTTGTTTTGAACTCTTCGTAAAACGTATTAAGGAAATTTCTGATTGGCTGTCACATAAATTGAAACCCTATAACAATAGCGGTATTGTTCAAAATAACTTGCTACTATGACAAAGACAAACTCAGATATTTTGTAGTGAGGTTTTCACACAGCTGTATGAGCAAAAATATTTTCGTAGATTAAAATCGAACAATGGCAAATTTTCTTTTCTCCATTTGGGTTTCCATTTAATAATGTACAGCAATGAATCGTCTCTATGTTATTAATTTGTCTCTAAATAGTCGTATTGTCTGAGTAATACTTAGGTAAACTAGAAATACAGCGAAAAATTACATCGAAAGCGCGCCAGTCATTGACTACTTATATAAATACGTACAAAAGGTATTATTGGGTCATACATAGCATCACGCCTCATTCCTATATGGGTAGGTAGAGACAACATCCTTTCACTTGCCACGATCCTTGCATATATCCTTCGCTTCTTTCATTCTCATTAAACCTTTCATACAAATTCGTCGGTTTAGAGTACTCTTGACTTGGTCGCTTGGTTGTTCGCCTTGGTCTTCCCCTTCCAACTTTCGCATTTACTCTCGACTCATAAATCCTTTTTTCATTCTCCTTTAATTCATTCTCTCTACATGCCCAAACCATCTAATCATACCTTTCTCAATTTTAGTCACTACGTCTTCTTTTATACCACAACGTTCTCTTATTATACTATTTCTTACTCTGTCACACAGTTTTAACCCATTCATACTTCTCAACGCTCTCATCTCTAACATATCATCTCATCTCATCTCATCAAGTTAACGTCTAACTGTAATTTCGCCTAATGGTAAACGATATCCCTGTGTAGGATGAAAGTGTCCTAATCTGTTAAAAGGTAATTTAATTTTTATGGTATCCTATCGGAGCGCAAATATTTTTCGTAGCGGTATAGATTTGCTGATAGGGTGGAAACTAGCTACAGCCTTCCACCAGCCCAAAATCTGAAAAATTTTACGTCTTTTACATGTATCTCTCCACTACTAAAGGTCGGCAGTCTGATGTTTATATTTCTTCCTGCCAATAACTAACTGGAACAGTTAAGGGACTCTTTTAAGCCAATCTATTCCTTTTTCTCTTAGATTGCTCAGGTCAACTACCGGTCGACATCGTTGTTTGCCGTAGATGCCCTAAGTCAACTACACGATGGTTCTGTCTCAACTCGGGAAATAAGAAAGCATCTCTTTCTTTTTAAGTCATAATGTGTATTATCTATTTCGTTTCTCGTTAACCGTTACATAAGTCATGTGAATAACAATAAAAACTTTGAGTTAAGTTTTATTTTTTAAGATATGAGCCTATCAATGCAAGACGGGCTTGTTTCACTATCTCAAAGTTTAGCGCAACATGACGCTACACTAGGGTCTTAATTTAATAAACAAAAGGTAACATTGTATTGTCTTACTATTAGCAAACATAAAAATTACCCACCCCACATTAACGTTATTCGACCCGCGGGGCAATCGACACAAAAACGTTTATGTGGGGCGAGGCATGCGACGGTTATTTACGTTAAAAAGCGCGGGCAAATTACGGGAACCAATAAAAAACGCGTCTGGACAGTCTAAAGGTTATATTACGTAGATATGATTTAGTTCTTCTTGCCACTCCAATTTTTCCCATTATTATAGTTTGTAGCAGAAGTTACCTATCAAAATATACCCTATGTATCCTATCCAGACAAAGAATTAATAGTGTTCTTTTTTAAAGCTTGACTACTTAAAATGCTCTACAGTAGACGAACATCAAGATTCTCTTTCTCTCCGATTTCTAATACACTCTATAAGAACGTATTGTATATGTAAACTATGTGGCCGGATAGAAAATGAACCATTTGTGTATACAACGGATTCATCTATTTCTTTCTTATGTAATTTACACAGCAGAACTTATACTTAACGATCACTAAATCTATCCTATGTAGTAGGTCGGAACAAATCCTGCAAAATAAAATGGAAATAACTGCCTCATTGGTCTAGTTGTTTGCATGTTCAACTGCAGACACGAGGTCCTGAGTTCGAGTCCCAGGTCGGGCCATTTCGAAATCGATATTGAGTTTTCTATTAAGATTTTCTCAATATTTGCCCGAAGTTGGGAAGTTGGCGGTGTGTTCCACCCCCGCGCCTCGGAGAGCACGTTAAGCCGTCGGTCCTGCGCCTGATATCTCTCCGGTCGTGTCGGATTTTCCGTCACACCGGACTATGAGAGTGAAGGAATAGAGAGTGCACTTGTGTACTATGCCTGCCAATCCGCAGTGGAGCAGCGTGGTGGGTCTATGCTCTAAAAACCCTCCCTCAAATGAGAGAGGGTTTTTATGAGGGAGGAGGGCTGTGCCCAGCAGTGGGACGTTAATGGGCTGCTACTTACTTAACTGATATTAAATCATCGGTCCACCTTGTGGGGATCTGCCTACACTGCGCCGTCCGGTGCGGGGTCGTCATTACAGCACCTTCAGCCCCCAACGTCCATCCGTCCTTTGGACTATGTGCCCCGCCCATTGCCACTTCAGGTTCGCGATTCGTAGGGCTACGTCAGTGACGTTAGTTCTACTACGGATCTCTTTATTCCTGATACGATAGCGTAGAGAAACTCTGAGCATAGCCCTCTCCATCGCACGCTGTGTGACTCTGAGCTTGCGCATGAGGTCCATAGTCAGCGAACATCAAGACGACGAAGAGATTCGTAGGTAGCCGCTGGAGCCAGGCGTCGCAAGATCGGATCTTGTGGACGTCGTTACGTGAGACCTATGCCCAGCAGTGGACGTCCATCGGTTGAAGCGAAGACGACGACGACGAATCGAAATTAGTTTAATAGTTTCAGTCAGATATTATGATAGGGAATAGATATTAACATTCGAAGTACAATGAACCAATTTAATCATAACTCCACAGATTTTCGAACTATTCGGCTGCAAAAATATTAAGGAAAACATCGTTAATTCTGTCTGTAAAGAAATTATCTTTTCACCAATTGTCTATTAGCCGAAATTATTCAGGGACTTTTTCGCTTCGAAAAAATATGACGTCATCAATCTAACTTAAAAATTCATTTATCCAAACTCCCGTCATAATGGTCAACGGAGTGCACGCGGAAAGGCGGCCAAGTTCACGCAGATTTGAAACGACAGATATTCCCTACCCTTTTTCAATGTCCGATTCGTGTAATAAAATACTCATTCTTCCCAATTGGAGCGTGAAAATCTTGTACGATAGTAAAAAGGTGAAGTGAAAAATAAGACGGCAGAGTTTACAGCTTATTTTATAGCAGATGAAAAAGTAATATTTCGATAATAGAATATAAACTTTTACACAATAATACATCATCAAAGAACATTTTGCCTTTAATGATTCGGACAGGTTTTTTTTTTAAATCTAGAGTACGAGGTGTGTTCAAAAAGTATCGCGAATTTTGAATTTTCGCGGGTTACGTATATTCGAATTTCGAATTTTTTGTGGCGTTATGTTGGTACTCATGTCTTTCACTTATGCCGACAAGCTCGGCCATTTTGAATGTTCATTTAATTGTTGACAGCTGCTTTGCTTGCACGTGTTTTGGATCGTCTTCGATTTTTACCTATTCAAAAAAATGGATCAAAGAACCTGTATCAAATTTTGTGTGAAAAACGAAATTAAGTGCGCGGATGCATTCCGAATGTTGACTGTGGCATACGGAGAAGCTACCTTGGACCGAAGCAACGTTTATCGGTGGTACAAAATGTTCTCAGAAGGCCGAGAAGATGTGAACGACGAAGAGCGTGCCGGACGCCCGAGCACTTCAACAACAGACGAAAAAATTAATGAAGTGGAGAAAATGGTATTGGCCAATCGTCGAATCACCGTTAGAGACGTTACTGAGGACCTGAACATATCGATTGGCTCGTGCCATTCGATTTTTATCAATGATTTGGGCATGAGACGGGTCGCCGCGAAATTCGTACCAAAATTGCTCGTGTATTAGGGACTTCTGTCCACAAGACACGTCAGCCCCATCGTAACTTAGCTTTATTATAAATCACTGATAGCCCGCTACTGTCATGTTATAACATTCTACAGCCATTTCTGATGTTGGACTATTCAGAATGCTCTGCAGTAGGCCAACATTAAAACAATTTAGACGTTCTGATGCTCTCCAGAAGAAGATGCTGTACGTCTTCTAATTGACTGCCTAATTCGGTGTAGCCGCTTTTTAAATCAAATAGGCATATTTATTAGAGCTGGAAAGAAGCTACCTTAATATGGTTTGTACCTATGCTAGCATGTCTAAACCAGGGTACTCGAGGAGATTCGCTTTGTACGTTCTATACCAGATCCCTTTTTTGTGGATCTTTCATCAAAATATGATTTTCCGATAATTGGAATCAAAATATAGCAAACTAACATGATATTGTAATGATGATGATAACAAAAAAAAATACCCGACTGAGTTTGTTGTGGGTTCTTCTCGGATCAGGGCGCGATGGAACCCTCGTAACTTTAGGTGTTAAGCCGTTCATGAGTACCATCATCAGACGTATATTAGAATTAGAGTGTGGAAAAAAATATAATTTGACGATGCAAAAGTGCTGTAATATGCCTACTTGAATAAAGATATGTTTTTTTTGATTAATGAGTTTGTGTAAATTGATATTCGGAACATTAAGTGCCTAAACATTATAATCTGAGTTAATTAATAAAGCGGTTCGGACAGGGTACCTCCATTGCGATTAAATGGTTCACCAGTTCGGGTTGTTCAGCAGTTTCGGTATCTAGGACACATGTTGTCTGAGCAACGATATGGATATGGAGAGGGAACGACGGTCGATGGCAGCACGGTATAATATGCTTGCTCGCCGCTTTGCAAGGTGCTCTGTGGGTGTTAAGGTGACTTTATTCAAAGCCTACTGCACCAGTTTTTATACATCACAGCTGTGGTTGCAGTATACTAAAAAAGCCTTTAGCGCCCTCAGAGTCCAATACAACAAAATCCCTTCGCATCTTGCTAAGATCACCACGGTTTTGTTGTGCATCGGCTATGTTTGCCGGAGCGGGCATTCCCGACTTCTATGCCACCATACGCAACAGAGTTGATGGCTTCTGGGAGACTGTTCGCAATTGCGATAACAGTCTCATCAGAACCGTTGCTCAGGCTTCCCCCGATAATGTGTTCTTTGCTAACTGGTTACGAATGCCCTAGACGAGGAACGTAAAACAATGAACTATTTTGTTTTTTTATTTCACTACTTATAATAATATTTTTTTTTTCAAATGTAATGGAATTTTGGATATTAGTTTAATTTAATTTTAATAGTTAATTATTTATTTGACATTTGATATTATTAATTATAATTTTAAATTTCATTTATAGATTGAATTGCATGTTGTCTTTGTATGTACATATTTACTCTGTCAGTGAAATCTAAATGTAATTATTTCTATGGGTATCAACCCGAATTAAAACAATTTTATTTTATTATTTATTTTAATAAAGTGTTTGATTGCACCAACGCCCACAGTATGGAAAATTGAATTATGGATGCCACTAACGGTGATGTCAACGGAAAACCCTACGTACCTATGCTTTATGACATATATATGTTACATTTATATTAAACTTACGATGTTATGTGATTTTTCGATACAGAAGTTTATTTGAAATAAATATAATGTTATCTTTTCATTGCCTTTGAATAGGATGGGGTGAATCCACTGTTCATTTTGTTGATTTGCCGCTTGTGTGAACATCAATCATACGTTTTCATTTCGCAGGACACCGGCTCTGGTTAATGAATAAAGTCGGACATTTACGCATATATTAAGATTCTAAATATATCAGCGCCTACGTATAAAGAGTCAAGTTTAAAAACTCTTTTTTATTGCTGTGCTAATCTGGTGAGATATTTTTGACAGCCTTGCTGGCGCAGTGGTGCTAGTATTCGCTTTGCTAAAGGCCCTGGGTCCGGTCTCCAGCACAGCAAAATTAGAAAATTTCTTTAAGTCTAGACTGGCGAGAGGCTTTGGCCGTTACCACCCTACAAGCAAATCCACGCAATAAAATCGAGTGCCAGTAAGATGCTGTGAAGAAACCACAAGAGGTAATCAGCGTACTTCCTTAGGCTGTATCATCACTCACCATTAAGTATGATCACAATCAAGCGCTAACCTGTGAGGAATAATGAAATAGGCAGTTCGCCTCTTATGGTTTCTTCATAGCATGGTACCGGAAACCAAATCTATTTGCTTGGCGGTACATCTTTGGAATGGTGGTAACTAGTCAAGGCTGCCGTCAGTCCATAGTCAGAAATATTAGAACATAAGGTAAGTGGCAGCCCATTAATGTCACTCTGCTGGGCATAGGCCTCTTCGCTCATATGAGCGAGGGTTTTTTAGAGCGTAAATCCACCACGCTGCTCCACTGCGGATTGGCATAGTACACAAGTACTCTCTCGATTCCTTCACTCTCATAGTCCGACGTGACGGCAATCCGACTCGACCGGAGAGAGAGATCAGGCGCAAGACCGACGGCTTAACGTGCTCTGCGATCACACCGCCAAATTTCTCTCAAGTTCAGGCAAATATTGAGAAAATCTGAATAGAAAACTCAATATAGATTTCCAATTGGCCCGACTCAGGTCTCGAACCCAGTACCTCATATGTAGTCGAACATGCTAACCACTAGACCAATGAGGCAGTCTCATTAGAACATACATTTTCCTAAATTTGCCTTAATGGAGATTGAACCCGGGACCTCTATTAACAAAGCGAATACACTTACCACTGCGACCACTAGGCACACACACAATATATGTGATATATTTTTTAAACTATAATTGGATTTGTTCTAGTTCTTTTTACACTTAAAGAAAGAACAAAAACTAAAAAGGAGACTTAAGCTATGTAAATTACTGACGGATAAGAGGCGGTCTTATCGCTTCTAAGCGCTTTCGTCCAGACAACCTTAAGGTAGGATAGTTAAGGATGTAAACTTAGGTGGTGAAAATAATAAATAAGCTATATTTATTTATTTACAATCTTTATTTTAAAACATGCGAAAGAAGAGCTTAAAGCCTTCTCTACCAGCCAACCTTTCTGTTGTAAGAAAAGTCGTAGAAACATGAACATTATATAAATATATATGAAAATAGATTACATAATATAATACCTAGATGCAAATACATATTTAAAATAAATAAATAAAATACCTTTTATTTTCTACTCCCACACTTCTCTGCACATTTAAACACAAACTACGTTTTTACCGCTGTGTATGTTATATGTGTCATTCACAGTAATTATTACCGAAAAGTGTGATGCCGAAAATAGGAATACCGTTCAGCTGTTGTTGGGTATCAACCCAACGCTGGTTTTCAGCGGCGACCCGGGACGAACACAATACAAAACATTATAACTAAAGTATAAATAAAGAAATTAGAATTAGAAATTTGGAAATGTCAGTGACAACTTGACCACCACTGGCCAATCATTTCGGCATTCTCCATATGTGGCATAAAGTTTGGAAAAAATAAGTAATATATGAGAAATGAGTTCAAATAAAATATATGTCAGAGGGCAGATTTCTGTGGAAAGCTGGCGCCATCTATTGCCGTGGACAGAGTCAATGGTGGCAGTCCGGCGGGAGTCACCCGGCAGTTGTCGAGTAGCGCTCGACCGGAGTAGTCTACTGTTGGAACTGTCGCGTTCCTAGCTATTAGTGTTAATGAGTTTGTGTAAATTGATATCGGGTACATTAAGTGATTGAACATTATAATTCGAGTTAATTAATAGTGTTTGATTGCACCAACATTACCCACGAACGCCCGCAGAATAAGAAATTAAATAATGGATCCAATTAATAACGACGTCGGCGGAAAACCTTACGCCACCGTGCTTTATGCTTCTCCGTTCTCTCTCATTCTCCGACATATATATAACATAAGTATATTTTTTTGCCTCATTGGTCTAGTGGTTAGCATGTTCGGCTATAGACATGAGGTCCTGGGTTCGAGTCCCGGGTCGGGCTAATTCAAAAATTAATGTTGAGTTTTCTATTAGGATTTTCTCATATTTGCCCAAAGTTGGGAAGCTGGCGGTGTGAGAGCACGTTAAGCTCCTGCGCCTGATCACTCTCCGGTCGTTATTAATTTCTTATACTGTGGGCGTTCGTGGGTAATGCCGGTGCAATCAAACACTTTATTAATTAACTCGAATTATAATGTTCAATCACTTAATGTTCCCGATATCAATTTGCACAAACTCATTAACAATAATAGCTAGGAACGCGACAGTTCCAACAGTAGACTACTCCGGTCGAGCGCTACACAACAACTGCCGAGTGACTCTCGCCGGACTGCCACCATTATATATATATATATATATATATATATATACATTCCTCATTTTACGTATATACACGGATACATAAAAGTAATATCAGATATATACAATCAAAGTCGTTAACATTCTTTATTCAGGTAGGCTTAAAAAGCACTTTTGAATTGTCAGTAGTCGTTTCATTGGTAATAAATCTACCATAAGTTCAGAAAGTTGATTCCGCTGAGAAGAAACCGGCAAGAAACTCAACGGTTACTCCTATAAACATAGTTTTTGGACGTTACAAAGTGTTTAGCTATCATGTGCAACTGGAATTAAGTCCAAACATCTTTGCCACTTAAGTATTCTTCAATATTATAATATGCTATTTTTATAGGACGTTAATAGCATATGTCTTAAAACTATGTAAAGGCAAATTTACTCTTTCAAACATAGTTTTTGTACGTCACAATGTGTTTAGCTTTCATGTGCAACTGGAACCAAGTCCAAACATCTTTGTCGCTTAAATAATCTCCAATATTATAATATACTTTTTGTAATAGGACGTTTTTAACATATTTCTTAAAAAATTGTGGAGACAAACTCAGAAGTGATTCGGGTATCTTATTAAAAATGCGTATGCTCAATCCGACAAATGATTTCTGAACCTTCTACTTTCTAAAATATGAGAATACAAGTTTGTTTTTATTTCTTGTATTAAAATTGTGTTTCGCTCCTTTTGCTGTATAAATGAATATTATCACGGATATATGAAATGTTATTCAATATATCAATTCAATGTCCACCGCCTTCACTCATAACAGCATGCCGTAAGTCATAATGCCACGAAAATAAGCATATACGTCATTAAATGAGATTAAACTAAATGAAAAGATGATTTTAGTTTCGTTAGAAAAATATAAGAATGAGAAGTAAATTCCAAAATAGTTTTACTTTGAAACCTTCGACATAGTAATGCTGATAGCAAAAATCGCAGAAAGCAATCCAGTTCGATCCGGATCAGACCGGCTGAGCAATACCTTTACTTTACGATCATTGCAACCCGAGCGTTTACGGCGAGTTAAAAATACCCGCCGTTTCAATGTTATTCTTCCTGAATATCGCACCTACTATCGGTTCACGAAAGAATATTTATATAATTAATTGAAATTGTGTGGTAACGATGCCAAAAAAGGATATCTGACTGGTTTAATTATGGATTCAGTCAGATCAGTTCAGTGGACTATGTGGGCTTTGTTCTTCAATCTTCGGGTTTTCGGTTCTTCAAGGTTACGGGTTAGGCTATCTATTGTTCAGGCTTGGGTCTTCAGTTTTGGTACTTCTAGGTTCAGAGATTTAATGGTTGGTTCTTCAGAGATCACAATTCGCGCTTAGTAAGGATGTACTCTATTTGGAAGTCTAAGTCTCTGATTAAGCCATGGGAGTGCTCTTTTATAGAAATCTCTCACCCGGCAGCTACATGCAGCCGGGCGAGCAAGAGAAAGAGTGTGATGCTGAAGTAGGTGCGAGAGCGGGTTTCTAGAGATTGACCAATCAGAATTAGTCACCATCGGCAACTCGCCAGGCTCGCTGCTCCCGTCCCCAACAGTTCTTGTCAGCAGTGTTATACTATAGATAGTTGAGTGACAATACAAATAGCTCTGAAATGTCGGGAGTTATTGTGTAATATAGAGGCCACACTTAAAAAAAAATCATGGTGTAATATTACGAAATGTTATGCAATACGAGGTAATTTTAACAAGTAGAACAATTGTACGAGTACAATCTTTCGAGCTGTCTCGTGGTGTAGTTGTTTTAAAAGAGAATAAGTATAACATTGTATAAATTCAAATAGTGAAGTAAATATAAGTTGTGTATATTTAAATAGTGGAGAGAATAAAGTTGCTAGGTAATTTGAGTTGTTAGGTGTTTTTATAACAGAGGGAATATTCTTAATTTTAGATTTTATGACGTTCTTTATTATCATCATTTGAAATTATACCACGAAGTTACTGTGTTTGATGATTGAAAAGTGCTTTAAAAGCCTATTTTAATAAAGAGTAAGTGTAATGATTTTGTTTAATACAAACAGTCTAAGTCCTTCTAAAGACAATGTGAATACTACAATATAAAATACTTTGTTCCAATTTAGTTTACAAAAATATCAATTTTAAAATATAATTAACTTGAAACAAATTACTGTAAATCAAATTGTACCTTAAGTCGTTTATATAAAGTATATTTTAGAATGAGAAAATCATCATAATAGAAATAACAGTAACAAATATCATAATTATTTAAAATGAACTGTGAGTCAATCATTGGAGATTCGATTTACAATAATTACTATAAATAAATCCTTTGTGAGGTAAGTGGTAGCCCATTAATATCCCAGTTCTGGCACAGGTTTCTTCACTCGTAGAAGAGAAGGTTTTTAGAGCATAGTACACAAGAAAAGCCTTTGTAAATGATAAAAAATACAAGTTCTTTCATATAGTAGTTATTTAAGTTTTACGTTAATATATTTTGCATCTATTTCTTCTTAATAATAGTCATATTCCTTGGAGATATATCACCAATACTAGTCTATATGTATACCTTATACATATAGACTGCAAATCCTTCAAGTGTTGTCGAGATGCAAACAACGCGCTCTGTTTGATATGCTCTAGTGCTGAGAAACTTATCGATTTGTTAGCACGAAAACCACAAACTCGATTCATTAATATAGACGATAGATTCGTTTATAACTGTTTGCTGATGTAGCATTTGAATATATGTATACTTGTTTGGATAAAAACAAAAAGAAAAGAAAAAAACAAAAATTTGACGATTCAAAAGTGCTGTAATATGCCTACTTGAATAAAGATATTTTGATTGATTGATTGATTGATTGATTGATAGTACATTGACTTTTTCTAAATGGGTGATTGGGAAAGTCAGTCGTTGGCGAATATTGTATGAACATCAGCTCTTGGAATTGGTTCGTTATATCACTTGTCGTTCCTGTCATGACTAGCTCCCGATCTCAAGAAAATATAACCGTTTGAGTGTCCGTCCATGTTTTTTTTTGTAACGCAGTATTCTGTCCGGAGATTCTTAGCATCGCCGTTATCATAACCACTGCCAGAGCTAGGAATAGCGGGGCTGCCGGGGACTGGGGGCCGTTGCTGCCTTGTGATTTTTGGTTTTGCCGATAATCACCTCGCTAGCAGGAGGGTTGGTGATCACAGTGCCCCTCTCCCACCGATAACGCTGCTGCCCGTTATCGGTCTCTAGCATTTAGGTCAGCGGGGAATGGATATACCGCCATTTATGGGTGTGGAATATTATAAATAGGAAATGACAGTCAGGTAGGAGATTCGAGGGGGTATTTGGGTTGGGGATAGGATATTACTACTGCGGAGGGGATAAATTGTAGCGGTAGTAACAGCTCGAGGCACCCAGGGTCGCTTACCCGCGTCCTTAGCCAGTAACCGGACAGGTTATATGACTAAGCGCCTTTTGGGGTACAAGTTCAGAGTCACTCAGCCGGCGATAGAGAGGGATATGCTTGGAGTTTCTCTAGGCGATCAAATCAGAAATGAGGAAATCCGTAGCAGAACCAAAGTCACCGACATAGCCTTAGCAATCGCGAACCTGAAGTGGCAATGGGTGGGGCACATAGTCCGATGGACCTATGAACGTTGGGGCCCGAAGGTGCTGAAGTGGTGACCCCGCACCGGGCGGCGCAGTGTAGGTAGACCCCCCACGAGGTGGACCGACAACATAAAGAGGGTCGCCGGTAGCCGCTGGGGCCAGGCGGCGCAAGATCGGGCCTTGTGGACACCATTTCGTGAGATCTATGTCCAGCAGTGGACGTCCATCGGTTGAAGCGACGACGAGTATTCTGTCCGCGCTTGCTTTACGGAAATAACAGTAAATTGTCCCGCCACCGCACTGACGTTTTTGCGTCGATTGCTTCGCGGATCAAATGACGCTAAAGTGGCTCTTAGGTAAATGCTCATGAAAGTCTACCAAATGTTATGATTTTTATATTTGCTAATAGTTAAACTATACAATAATATTTTTTGATTGTTAAAAGAAGATTCTAGTGTAGCGTCATATTGCGCTAAACTTTTAGATAATGAAAAAAGGTGGCATTGCATTTATAGGCTCGTATCTTATAAATTAAAATTTACCTCAAGGGTTTTCATTGTTTTTCACATTACTTATAAAATCAAATAAACGCAAAACACTCACAGTTTATATAATACCACAAAAAACTTAATTAACTTCGATGCATCACACGTACCGATACTAACGATGAGTTTGTAACTGATTTATTTTTGTTTTTTCTATTGTTTGGTCTTATCTGTACGTATATTGTGTTACGACAGTTAACGAGAAGCGAAATATATAATACACATTATGACTTAAAAAGAAGGAGATTCGTATATCACCCATTGCCCGAGTTGAGAGAGTACTATGGTATCATGTCAACCAGTAGTTGACACGAAATCGATTAAACGGTTTCGGAGGAGATCACACAGGCACATAAGAATTATATAGGTAAATAATAAATATTCAACCGACTTAGACGTTTTTTTTTCATTTCGCAGAATTTGTCTCGACTTAAGGCATACAGGATAGGTTTCGTTGTAAATTATCGTAAAACAAATAATTATTGCGAAATTTTTACCCATGCGAAATTGTTTTAAGAAACTAGTATATAATAATAATCGTGAATTAATTATTATCAATAACGTGTATTTCTAGTAAACATGTATTGATTAATAAAAACATAGCTGTGACGTGTAGAGTATAATACTCGCTTGCATAGTTGACGAAAGCCAGAACTAGATCGAGCGTTACATAGCCGAGCAAAATGGCTCAGTTTCATTAAATATCCACAAATTCAAGCGGCTAAAGAACGTCAAAATTGAAATTATATCTATCCATGCATATTATAATATGAAGTGTTTCGTAGCGTCTGTCTATTTGTATGTCTACGATTTACGATTTAGAAAAAGCATGCGATCGAGTGGTAAGAAATGAGCTGTGGTCAACGTTATCTACGTATGAGGTGAGCGGTAACCTGATTCAAGCATTGAAGTCTCTCTATGAGGGTTCTAGTGCTTGTCTCAGAATAAACGGGCCGTAAATGGAGTGATTTTCTGTCGAAAGAGGTTTTCGACAGGGATGTGTTGCGTCACCATTACTGTTCAACCTATTCATGGATAACTGTTTGACAGATTTAAAAGAAAGTATGTATGGGTAAAAATGAATTACTCATCAAATGTTTACTCTACGCTGATGATCAAGTAATACTTGCATCATCTGCTAATGAGCTACAGGAGATGGTAAACATTATGAATGAAGCTTTGAAAAGGAACGAAATGAAAGTGAATGTAAACAAAACGAAAGTTATGCTTTTTGAATGTGAAAGTGATATTGAAAGGAGAGTGAATGCAGGGAATATGGTAAATGGTGCTCTGCACGCCTTTATGAATAGTCAGATGGTGACTCAAAGGACCAGACTGGCTGTGCATAGAGGAGTGTTGGTGCCAACACTTATGTATGGTAATGAAAGTTAGGTATGACAGAAGAATCGTATAAGCCATATAAATGCGGTAGAGGTGAGAGCGTTGAGAAGTTTGAATGGATTGAAACTGAATGACAGAGTAAGAAATAGTGTGAAAACAATACGTTGTGGTATAAAAGATGTAGTGACTAAAATTGAGAAAGGTATGCTTAGATGGTTTGGGCATGTAGAGAGAATGAATGAAAGAGGATGACAAAGGCGAACGCTCCTGGACCAAATCCAGGACATTTTAAATAAGGACCAGGTCAAGAGTACTCTAAACGGACGAACTTGTATGAAAGGTTTAATGAGAATAAAAGAAGCAAAGGAGATATGCAAGGATCGTGGCAAGTGGAAGAATTTGGTTACTGCCTACCCCAATGGGAATATGGCCCTATGCTATGTATCTATGTATGTACGATTAACGGAAACACCACTAAACAAATCTTCTTGTGATTTTCTCAATTAAATATTGTTATTTCTATGGAATGTCAAAGTATTTAATTTGTCAAAGTTTGCGTTTATTAAAAATACTACCTAATTACTTAAAGATATAACAAGACAACGTATGGTAGAATAATTGCTCTTTTATAGATCTACAAGAAAGTCCTAGATGTCCTTTATCTATCTTTTAAAGATTCATAGATACAAAAGGATACAGTATTAATACATTACTTACATTTAATACTATTATCCGAGCGAAGCTAGGAGAAGTTGTCAGTATTAAAATAGAAAGTCTCTAATCTTCACAGTATCCCATTGTCATTTTGTTTCGTTAATTAATAAAAGAAGAACTATTGTTTCTCGAATACAATTACATTCAGGTAGCTAAAGAAAATGTAATCAACTTTTTGTAGTACTAGAAAACAGTGCTTTTATTTATCTAAAGAAAGAGGTGAAAATGCATTCAATTCCTAAAGATATATTATGCCCTGTTGTTTTCTTTTCTTTTGAATTCCCTTTTGTTGGTAGACTATTCTTTTTGTAAGAGGACAATAATAAAATGTAGATATTATTATGTGTTTTTGAGTTGATAAAAAAAGGTAAGTAGGAGCCACTGCTGGGCACAGGCCTCCTCATTCATATGAGAGAGGGTTTTTAGAGCATAGATCCACCACGCTGCTCCACTGCGGATTGGCAGGCATAGTACACAAGTGCACTCTCTATTCCTTCAGTCCAACGTAACGGCAATCCGACATGACCGAAGAGAGATCAGGCGCAGGACCGACGGCTTAAGATGGTCTCCGAGGCAGGGGGGTGGACCACACCGCCAAATTTTTCCCAACTTCGGGCAAATATTGAGAAAAACTTAATAAAAAACTCAAAATCAATTTCTAATTGGCCCGACCAGAGACTTGAATCCAGGACCTCTTGTCACATGCTAACCATTAGACCAATGAGCCTAATTCTAATTACTGCATATATAAAGGGTTATTGTTTATTCGACGTATTGCCGTAGGAGATGATAGTGTGAGAAGAGAACTTTGTGGTATGAAAGAAGTTGTAGAGGCTTATATTGAGAAAGGTATGCTTTGATGGTTTGGGCACGTAGAGAGAATGAATGAAAGGGGACTGACAAAATGATTTATGAGTCCAGAGTAAATGCAAAAGTGGGAAGGGGAAGACCAAGGCGAACGTTCCTGGACCAAATCCAGGACATTTTAAACAAGAGCCAGGTCAAGAGTTCTCTAAACCGACGGACTTCTCAGAAAGGTTTAATAAGAATCAAAAAAGCGAAGGAGATATACAAGCAGTGGAAGGACAAGGTCTCTGCCAACCCCTATTGTAATGAGACGTGATGCTTTGTATGATATATTAATCCCAATTTTTATGCTAGCTGATGCTTTTGGCGTCGCCATATTAACCTTGTCTGATCTACCGGGTGCCTGCTCTTTTTCGTAACAAAATTGGTACTATTAAAGCCGTCTTTTTGTACCCTATGCTCAGCTTAATTTATATATTTCGTGAGTTGTTTCGTATACATTGTATTCTCTTCATCTCCTCCTCTTTTTCTTTCCTTTAGGTATATAGAGAAAACTAGTTGTATTACAAATCAAATCAAATCAAATCAAAATATCTTTATTTAAGTAGGCATACAGCACTTTTGAATCGTCAAATAATATATATATTTTTTTCTTTTCCACATTATAATTTTAATGTACTTCTGATGATGGTACTCCAGAACGACATAAAATCTGAAGTTACGAGGGTTCCTTCGCACCCTAATCCGAGACCAGCTCACAACAAACTCAGTCGGGTATTTTGTTTTTTTTTTTTTGTTACCATCATCATTACAATATCATATTAGTTAAATATATTTCAATTCAAATTAGAGCAGTTCGTTCACTCCCACGCGTTTCTATCGTCTAAGTAATCTTGCAACTTATAATACGATTTTTCTATCAATTTTCTTTAACAAAGACTTTGAATTTATTAATTGACATCTTTAGAACGTCTTGTGGGAGTTTATTATAAAAACGTATACAGTTACCCTTAAATGAGTTGTTAATTTTATGCAGCCTACTAGAATTTACAACAAGTTTGTTTTTGTTTCGTAAGTTATATGATATACATTCACTCTTTTTAATAAAAGAGTTAATGTTTTTGTGTACGTACAACAAGTTTTCTAATATGTCATTATGTTAACTGCCTTGAATTTGTTTCTTAGCGGCTCTCTTGGACCCATATTGTAAATCGCACGAACGGCCCTTTTCTGCAGCACAAATATTGCATCTATATCAGCAGCATTACCCCAAAGTAGAATACCGTATGACATAATGCTGTGAAAATAGCTGAAATATACATACTATTGAATATGACATATTATTAACATTGCCTTAATTAAGTTTTTATTTCAGTCGTTGCTTTTAAACTTATTAATAGAATCTTACACATTTTGTCCTATCTTTCAAGAAATTTGTGTCTGTCGGCCGATTGGCACAAATAGTAAAAAGCAAATGAAACTTGAAGTGAAACTTCTTCAGGCACGTGAGGATAAAGTTTTTGCGAAAGCTTCACGAATATGAGCAGGGTTTTAAATACTAATTCGTTTGAAGGTTAGGTAGTTTCAATATTTACAAATATCACTTGCCATTTTAATTTGCCACTCATCATTTAATATTTTAATATACTATATTACATTACACATAAAATTTCATCTGTTCTAAATTTTAAATTACAAAGCCAAAATTTGATAAATAATTTCTAATATTAATGAAAAACACGTGGTATTTTTATTTACAACTAGTTATTTGCGATTTCAATAAATTTGTATTCATTTTAGACTTAATAATAATTAAATTCCTAACATACCTTCCTTTTTCCCTCCCTCTAAGCCCCGGAAATCTAAAGTTTTAGATTTGTATATATATAAACAAGACTTGAAAATTTGTTTGCCAACGAAGTTTCACTTCTGATGTGTGTACTTTGTGCGCGTGCAATTTTTAGTTTTTTTAATTGAAGTAACCCTTACAGTGGTACAAAATTTTCCTGTCGATCTCTTTGTCTCTCTCTACAAGTATTTTGAAGATACGAAATTCAATCGAGTTCCATAAGTAAAGGCTTTAAAATAATCCCAAGAGGTGAGTGCGGTAATTCAACTCTTTGCTGGCCCGTGGAGCGCTACATGTGTGATGATTAAACGAGGCAACGTGACTCTCGCGAGGAATGGGGAATTCGCAAAACTGTAAGTCACATAAACGGTTTTAAAGATCCACGTTGTGAGCGTAAGAATTTAACCGACAAACCGAAAATAGACTATTCTTGCCTCCTCTAAACCAACTTTATTATAAATAGTCTAAAGATTTATCGTAAAAGCCTTGCAATTATTGAAAATAACTATGATTAACTGATGATCTTTGATTATTAGGGCTCACCTATCCTTAGGGCTTTGCGTCACGTTTTTGTTTCTAAAGAATTTTATTTTACCCCGTAAAAATATGGGGAAATACAGATTCAATTGTTAATTTAAATCATTGTCGAATCCACCTGCAGACACACAAAAAAAAAACAAAATCGGTCCGGTCGTTCAGTCGCAAACACACATATATAACAATTCTTTCTAATATTATAAATGCGAAAGTAACTCTATTGCGCTTTCATGCTAAAATCACAGAACCGATTTTAGTGAAATTTGGTAAAGAGATAATCTAGAGCCTAAAAAGAGACATAAGCTATTTTTTAAAACAAGAAAAGGGATGTAAGGGATGGAAATGTCGTCTATTTAGAGATAGAATCTTTTTAGGCTGATCATTCCATGTAAATAAATATGACATTCAAAATTTTACCTCAAAGGTTTATAATATCAATCCTTATTAAAGTTATAAATGCGAAAGTAATTCTGGCTGTCTATTGGGCTTTTACGTCGAAATTATAAATATCTCATTAAAGTATCTATACATATGTGTCTTATTAGTAAAATATTTAGCCTAAATTGTTAAAATGCTGGTTAAAAACTATTACATGCAGACGAAATCTATATGTTGGAGAGTTAGAGGGAGGAGCATGAAGTATAGGGGCGTAGGGTTCTCCGCCGACATCGTCATTAATGGCATCCATAATTTCCATACTGTGGGCGTTGGTGGGTAACTTTGGTGCAATCAAACATTTTATTAATTAACTGGGATTATAATGTTCAATCACATAATGATCCTGATATCAATTTACACAAACTCATTAATAATAATAGCTAGGACGCAACAGTTCCAAATGTCGACCGCTCCAACAAAGTGTCACCCGAGAACTGGAGAGACTCCCGCCGGATTGTCACTTATTGAGTCTGCCCCACTCCGATAGACAGATGGCGCTAGCGGTCGACAGACTATTGCACTCCGACATACCTATATAATTTGAAGTGAAATCCTTCAGAGTTAGTATCGTCGCTTCAATCGATGGACGTCCACTGCTGGACATAGGTCTCACGTAATGACGTCCACAAGGCCCGGTCTTGCGCCGCCTGGCTCCAGCGGCTACCGGCGACCCTCTTTATGTCACCGGCCCACCTTGTGGGGGGGTCTCTCTACACTGCGCCGCCCGGTGCGGGTTCGCCACTCCAGCACCTTCGGGCCCCAACGTCCATCGGTCCATCGGACTATATGCGCCGCCCATTGCCACTTTCGCGATTCGTAAGGCTATGTCGGTGACTTTGGTTCTGCTACGGATCTCCTCATTTCTGATTTGCGTAGAGAAACTGCGAGCATAGCCCTCTCCATTGCACGCTGAGCTTTCGAATAGAAATAGTATATTCTTCGTCTATCTATGAAAAAGTGGCATATATCCATCAGGAAAAGCCTAATACTTGTATCTTTTTATAAATAGTCAAAATCTAGATCCGATGAATTAAGCTTGTGAAATCCTAGGTCGAAAATACTATATGCACTAAATGCACTAAGTTTGTCATATACTCGTAACAAAAGGTTCCCTTTTTACCATCTCACATGGTATTACGTGTTTTATCGCCTGTGAACTCGGTGTCAACATATTCCATAATCCACTAGAACAAAGCTACAGATGCACTTAACTGCGCTTTTTATCAAAAATGCTCAGCAGAATTATTAATGCTGCAATGCCGTGGAAATAAATCATTTTTACGGAAACCAGGCGAATTTTGTTAAAAAAAAGTGAGTACGCTCTCGCGGATCTACATAAAAAATGTATGAGAAATTAAAATATTATATAAGTTTATTTTTGTAGCTTCATAGTTAGGTTGGTATTTAATTATGTATATTTAAATCTAGGTCTCGTTTTATTTTTAGCGTGAGAACTTGTCTCTTGTCTTACTTAATGGTAAAAGATACGTCCTAAGATGTTAAGAGGTATTTTTTAAATAGAAATAAAGCGAAAACCAAGTAAACTATTCTTTCAATATGAAGTGAATCCTGTATCCCCAAGATATTTGAAAAATTAGTGAAACTGACAATACATATAGCTCTTCAAATATTTTGCCAGAAATTTCTCATCCCTGAGCTTCTGTTATCTCAATTATAAAAAGAAACAGACCTTTCTAATATTATAAATGCGTTAGTAATCTAGTATGCCTTTTCAGTAATCTAAGTTTTTAAATCTTCTTTTTTTTCATCGTATTTATTATTGGAAATAATGTCCAATAACAAAATAACTATGGTGTATTTTAATCTCTGTAAAAGCTTATTTCTATGATACATATAAAACGTGTGGTTTTATGGAACCAAAATTCAAGTAAAACAGCAGATGCAAGCCATGGGCGCCGTTATACAGGTCTTAGCCACCCTATCAAGCATCTAGCTCTTTTTCCTACTTCGTTTCCTTTTTTTATTTCACGTTAAATTACACGATACGATATTCTTTTATTACTTTAGCACAATAAGTATTACTTTATTACAATTTCCCTTTTCTTAAGGTTGTCTGGAAGAAATCGCTGATAAGCAATAAGACCGCCTTTTTATAAATTTCTTTTTATATTACTTGTGCCGCTCTTATAATTTTGTCAGTTTTTGTATGGTCTACAATAAATAGTATATAAATAAATAATTATACTGCCTCATTGGTCTAGTGGTTGCCATGTTCGACTACAGACATGAAGTCCTGGGTTCAATCCCGTCCTCTCAATATTTGCCCGAAGTTAAGCCGTCGGTCCTGCGCCTGATCTCTCCCCGGTCGTGTCGGATTCCTGTCACATCGAACTATGAGAGTGCACGTGTGTACTGTATCTGCCAATCCGCAGTAGAGCATCGTGATGGGTTTATGCTCTAAAAACCCTCTCTCCTTCGAGTGAAAAGGCCTGTGCCCAGCAGTGAGATGTTAATGGGCTGCTACTTACCTTATCTAAAATAATTATAAAGGAACTTTAATAAAATACTTTTCAATGGCTCCTTAGTTTTTATATTGTTTATTACGTTCTGTGATCAAACACAGTCGCTTAACATAACAAAACAGACTAACTCCCTGTGCGAGGATATAAAAGAAAATCCTATTAAGTGGAAAAGGGATGATAAATTCGCGGAAAATCCATTAAACATGTGAAATTCATTACAATAAACCACCCCTGGCGAAACACTCTGAATCGTTAATGTAATGCCTGAAGCGAAAGCATCTAAAATACTTATTTACTCTTGTAAACGTCGCCTGTAGATGTAATCGCAGAATAAGACTAGAACCCTCCTGCTATGTACATTGTAAAGTTAGCAAAAACAACTAACGTTTTTATCTTCTTTCTTTATTTTACGTCGACGGAGTATTCTTTGATTACATAAACGAGGCAATAGAGATAGAATGCGAAGTTACTTTTACATACAAGACAAGAGACTATGATTTTACACACTAGGCAGATGTCACTGAAAGAAAAAACGCTTTAACTTTGCATACTGGGATTTGTCTAGTATGTATGCCTTTGAGGGTATCAGAAATAACACGATAAATGGTACTAATAATTATTAATTGTAACTATTTTTTGAAAATTGTTAAAATAATAAATAAATAGGATTTTCATAATAAAAGGTCGATATCCAAACTAAAATAATCATTACTTCCAGTAAACTCTTTTTGTCAATGACTCTACCACCGGTTCACAAGAAACTCATGTTATATTTAATATAAATTACAGTAAAATACATCATCAACATCCATTATCATTAAATATAAAAACAAATATCACACAATTATCATTATTACATATTAAAAAGACATCAGTTTAAATTTAAAGAAATACACTTAACTTTTTATCGCAGAGCAACCTTTTTTATGACACAACTAACTTAAAAAACAATAATTCGTAGCTAACGTTGATTAAAAACTACCCTCTCGACTAACTTTTAGGACTATTTATATATAAGTAAAAAAGTAAGTAGCAGCCCTTTAACGTCCCACTGCTGGGCACAGGCCTCCTCACTCCGAGGAGCGAGGGTTTTTAGAGCATAGACCCACCACGCTGCTCCACTGCGGATTGGCAGGTACTATTTATATATTTGTCGTTATTGAGGCCATTAGCATAAACCACCAATGGCAGCGTTTGGCGGCAAATATATTTCTTAATTATCTTATTTATTAAGAAACTACCATTCCCCGTTAGTACTTAATAGTTACAATTAATATAATTTAAGTAATTCTTATCGTTTACAAAATATTATATTGCAAATTGGCATCATTTACAATGTTCACAAATTCATCAATCGGAATCAACATTTGTAATGTTTCAAGGTCATCGTTTCCTAAGAATACGATTTAGTCAAATGACGAACCGTACCCTTTATTTAAAATATAATTTTAATTAAATTATTTTATATATTTACTAACAGGGCAATATTTTTTAATTAAACTGAAGGTTAAAGACTTCTATTTAACATATTAGCCAAATGATACAGAGAAAATGGCTTTGATTTTACATACTAGGCAAATGATAATGGCATAGTTAAATGGCAACTGTTGGGATATATAAAAGTAGAAATCGACTATATGAATTGTATGCTATAAAGCAATATGATCATCGTGTCGAATTTATTAACTACGTTAGAAACTACTCTAAAATTTTTAAAAATGTGTGCATATTAGCGAAATCTTTGCATATTAAAAATAATATTAGAAATTCTAAGAATAAAATTTTAACTACTTGGAGTATAATAAAAAATGAAGCTGGAAAAGTAAAACCACGGGATACCAGCATTGAANAAAAAAAAATAATTTGACGATTCAAAAGTGCTGTAATATGCCTACTTGAATAAAGATATTTTTGATTTGATTTGATTTGATTTATTTAAGTGTAACTATTAAATAATATAATTTAAGTAATTCTAATCGTTTATAAAATATCATATTGCAAATTGGCATCATTTACAATGTCCACAAATTCATCAATCGGAACTAACATTTGTAATGTTTCAAGGTCATCGTTTTTTAAGAATACGATTTGTTCAAATGACGAACCCTTAAAATATAATTTTAATTAAATTATTTTATATATTTACTAACAAGGGCAATATTTTTTAATTAAACTGAAGGTAAAATACTTCTATTTAACATATTAGCCAAATGATACAGAGAAAATGGCTTTCATTTTACATACTAGGCAAATGATACTCCGAGCAAAATTACTTAATTTTACACACTATTCACATAATATAATATTTTTTTTTAGTATGCAGATACCATTGAAGCTATATTTTATTTAACATGCGAAGAAACATTGACACTTAGGGGCTATTATAGAAGGCTATTATAATTTAAACTAAGCAGAAGACAAAAATACAATCTATTGCAAAGTAGTCAAATGATATTGATGCTGAAAGCCGTTGGTCTTAAATACTTCGAAGCTGACATTGAAGGGAAAACACTTGTACCCAACATAAAGGACAAATGACACTGAGAAATAATGCTTTGATTTTACAAACAAGTCCGATGACACTGAGAGTAGAAATACTTTATTTTATACAGTAATTAAATGATATTGATGCAAAATGGCTATGATTTTACGTACTAGGTAAATGACACTAAGGGCAAAATTCTTTGATTGAATGAACCAGTCGATGACACCGAAAGTAAAATTACTTTATTTTATACAGTAGTTAAATGATATTGATGCCAAATCGCTATGATTTTACATATTAGGTAAATGACAAGGGTAAAATGCTTTTATATTTACAAACAAGTCGATGAGACTGAGGGTAAAAATTTTTAGTGGTGGTGGTTATTATAAATAAAGTGTCAACTATTTGTAAATTATCAAAATTTTGGTTTGGAATGTCCTACGTGCCTTCTCCAATCTACATGATACTGGCGAAATTGCGTGTGCCTTGTCACACCTGAAAGCCAAATAAAAGAAAAAGAAGAAGAGGGTAACATACTTTATTTTATACAGTAGTCAAATAATATTGATGCCAAATGGCTTTGATACTTTAAATACACAAGGCAAATGACTGTGCAAAATAACTAGATGACACTAAGTGCAAAAGTCTTTGATTTTACTTACTAGGTAGATGACACTGAGAGCAAAATGCTTTAATTTTACAAGTTAAGGTAAGAGACCTTTATTTAACATATCATGCAAATGACACGGAGAGAAAAAGTCTTTGATTTTAACTAACATTACAAAAGTAACATGGTATTATGTAAGTCCACAAACACGATCCTTGATAAATGTTACTCAGCACTAAAATGATTTAAATTCAACAAGTTTCATTGTCGCGTAAAACCAAACACGTAAACTATTCCGTTTTCCGTATAAAAATAATATTGAACTAGGTAGGTACATCAGCTTCATATTTTACGGGATACGTTTCAAAAGAGATAAGGGTTGAAAGTTTATTTTCCAAGGAAGGAGGTAGTAATATAACTAAATCGATGCTCGCTGTCAACTGGCTTCTTGCATGATAAGGACCGAAGCGGGTAATTGAACCAAATGCATCGCATTTGAATGCATAAAGCGCAGGTTCCTTGATATCTTTATGCACAGAATGCAATATGATTTTCAATTAAGTCCAACGTAAGCTCGGCAGCGGTATTCGTGAAATATCAGCCTCATTTATACATGTAAAGAAAATTAGAATGTCTTTTAGAAATGAAAAAATGGTATAACTATGCCTATTGGCTATATGAACCTATGTATAAATAAAAATCTTGCATTTTTTCAAAGTCAAAGTCAAAACATCTTTATTCAAGTAGGCCAGTTACAGCACTTTTGAATCAAATATAGTTTTTTCTATATATTATTTAAATGAATGACTGATGATAACATAAAAGAGCGACTTACAATCTAAAGTTACGAGGGTTCCGTCGCGCCCAGATCTAAGAAGAGCCCACAACAAACTCAGTCGGGTGTACGTTTTTTTTGTTATTATCATTACAAAATATATTTTAAATTTATTTTATATCTATATACATATAGATCAATCCATTCACTTCCACACTTTTTTGTCTTCATTTTAGATTTATCTCGATCCTTATATCACCCGTTTTTATAAAACTAGGTCACTATCATCTATATTTAATTTAAATCATATAGGTTCGAGTCCCGGGTCGGGCCAATTCAAAATCGATATTGAGTTTTCAATTAAGATTTTCTCAATGTTTGCCCGAAGTTGGGAAGTTGGCGGTGTGATCCACCCCCGTGCCTCGGAGAGCACGTTAAGCCATCGGTTCTGCGCCTGATCTCTCTCAAGTCGTGTCGGAATATGAGAGTGAAGAAATAAAGAGTGCACTTGTGTACTATGCCTGCCAATCCATAGTGGAGCAGCGTGGTGGGTCTATGCTCTAAAAACCCTCTCTCTTATGAGTGAGGAGGCCTTTGCCCAACAGTGGGACGTTAATGGGCTGCTACTTAACCTACTATGCTTTATATAAAAACCACGAAAGCCCAGTGGTGAGACGCATAGATTTTTGTTTAGATAAGTTAGGAGTCTTCGAAGCTTTTCAGTGAAGGAAAACGCCATGAGCAAGCCTGAGTGATTTTGGGGAATATGCAGATAGCCTGAATTGGAGCCTCATGATGGGTCTACGCTTCCGAAACCCTATCTCATGTGAACAAAGTGGCAATTCAACAGACGTTAAAAGGCTGCTATTTAACTATTTACCTAAAATAGTATAATTTTAAATTTGACTTTTTTTTAGAAGTATTTTGAGATAAGTTTGATTAGATGACTAAGTAAGGACCCAGCAGATATTGATACATCTCTCTCTCTCTCTCTCTACCCATCTATAAATATACTATCGCTAAACATTGCGTAGTGCGTAACGAAACTTTTGATGTTTCACTTTTATAAAGATGCGTTCTAGTTCCTTGCGTTTATGAGGAAAGTTTAAGTGGTAAATCTTTAATATTTGATTAGTTAAGCAATTCATGAACAGTACACGCAATATTCATGACAGGTACATTAAACACGTCATAAAGCATAGACAATAGGTGCAGCGGGGGAGGGAGGGCCGTCGCTAACAATGGAGGAATGTTAATTGCTGTCGTTTGTCGAGACACTGATAAATGTTGACGCTTGTCAGCCAAGGATTTGGACTGTTACGCACTGTCCAATATCATGATCTAATAAAAAAACTGAACGTTTCTTTTTCTCGCTGGGAAATGTGTTTGCGCACCCCGACTGTAGACTTGAAGTTTGCAAGTTAACGAGAGAGAAAGCTTCACAATACCCACTAAAACCCAGAGGAACCCTTTTCATGTGTTATTGGGATATCCAAGAAATAGTCGAAAATAACTTTTAGAAATCTCGAATGAGTCCGACTGGGAATTGATGAAGGCGGAAGGACGTACGCAAACATGTTTTGCCTTTTACTCAGCTCCTCTGGCGGTGGGAGAGATGAGAGAGAATTTCCTCTCTTTCTATGGCTAACTTCAGTTAGGTAACTATCTCACAGTAGAGAACCACGTCAGCAAAAGAGTGAGCCACATAGAAAGAATGTCAAATGGCATCAGATAGATGCCACCGACTTCGTCTACATGTCAACTTCGACTTGTCGATGGTAATTAAAAATAAATAAAAGGTTGTTATATTTCCTTTAATTGTAATAATAATTTAAATAATTATTTATAACTGTTGCAGATAATAAAGAAAATTAAAAATTACGTAACATAAACTCAAGGGCGGTCTTATCACTCAAAGTGATATTCTAGACAGCTTTATATACATGTCGGAGTGCAAGAGTCTGTGGAACGCTGGCGCCATCTGTGTATCGGCGTGTTCTCCAGTTCTCCAGTAGCGGTCGGCCGGAGTGGTCGACTATTGAAACTGTCGCGTACCTAGCTATTAGTGTTAATGAGTTTGTGTAAATTGATATCGGGAAAATTAAGTGATTGAACATTATAATCCGAGTTAATTAACAAAGTGTTTGATTGCACCAACATTACCCACGAACGCCCACAGAATAAGAAATTAAATAATGGATCCAATTAATAACGATGTCGGCGGAGAAACCTACGCCCCTGTGCTTTATGTTTCTCCGTTCTCTCTTATTCTCCGTCATATATATTTTACATTTTGAATAGAAATAAAATACTTGTCTTTCATTCATTCAAGTACAAATACTTTGTCATAAACCTATTTCACATACAGGATTTCCTAATATAAAAGTTGAGAGAATTATTTCTAAATAGGGAGTTAAAGAAAGTCCACTTTTACATAATTTTGTTAAGTTTACAGGTATCAATTAATATGCTTACTGTTTTTATCGTATTTACTGTAATTTACATTCGTGATGTCTCGCATATTAATAATGGTTAGATCTTTATTGTAATAAAAAGAAATACCTAAAAACCCTACAAAATATATTGTGTATTCCAATTAGATATTGTCTACGGAATCTTTGGCTTGAAACCCTATTTGTACTCTAAAAATCCCAGCTACATTGCTGTTGTAATTTCCTGGTTAACATTGCGAAATGTATTTTGTATTAAATCCTGTACATTTTTACAATCGCAGCGTTTAAAGCAAACAGTGCGTACAGAGATTCCTGGGATCCTGTGAATTTAATCTCGAGATAGAGCAAGATTCTCCGCAAGTATTTTGCAAGCATCTCTATAATTTGATATGAGTGCCTGGACTAGCCATATTTTTGGAATACCTAGCCCAGGATCGACACTGTCATCGTATGTTGCTGATGCTATTTACAATCCAACGTTTTGGACAAGATAGAGCATTAACATTGATATCTAGTTGTATGTATTCGCTTGTCCGAAAAAAAAATATTTTTTTGGTATTTTTCATCAAGTAACATGTCTCGAAAAAAGAAAAATATAATGAGTAATCTGTCCGACGTAAATCGTGTTAAATACAGTCGCTTGCCCCGACGCGCATAGACGTTTATTGCGTCGATTGCCACGCAGATCGAATGATGCTACAGTGGCTCTTGGAACTTAAATGTTCATAAAAGACTACCAAATGTTATGATTTTTATCTTTAATAGTTAAACTATATAATATTACTATTGTTTATTATATTATGACTCTGGTGTAGCGTCTTGTTGCGCTAAACTCATATAGAGATTGTGAAAAAAGTCCGTATTGTATATAGGCTTGTATCTTAAAAATTAAAGAGTTATCATTGTTATATAATCAAAAACACAAATAATCATTAACAAACACTCAGTTTATAAAATATCATCAAAAAACTTAATGACTTTCTAAGCGACACACGCACCGTTATTAACTGTCACTTTGTAACTGATTTATTTTTTGCTTTTTCTATTGTCTGATGTTGTCTCTAAGCATATTTTGATACTAATTTTACCGAAAAGCGAAATAGATAATACACATTATGACTTATAAAGAAACAGTTGCTTATTTTCCTGATTGCCCGAGTTAAGACAGAATTATCGTATAATGTCAACCAGTAGTTGGCACTGAGAATTTAAGGGATAACAATAAAGGTATTTATTGGAATAAACTGCGTACGAATGTATGAAATATCCATACAGGGCTCTTCTACTGGTATTCTGTCTTTTTTTTTAATGGACCTCTCAGTTAAAGTGAAGGCCTCCTCCTATTCTTTTCAAGTGTCCCTTGCTCTTGATGCACTTCTCCTTCATCAGCGAACTGTCTGTTCGGTTCCTTCTTTTCAAAGAATCCTTCCACTGAGCACATGTGTTTATTATGACATATTTATGAAAAGATATATAGAGAAAACAAAGTTATGTTGGTTACAACAACTATAAGTAAAAAACAGTCCAATTTTAATGATTACTGCCCGATTACCCTTGGACTAAAAATGGCAAGGTCAATAATTTGATAGAAATTATTACATTATATATAATATTACATTTTGTCGCCTGTATAAAGTTTATTATGAATGGAATGGGATTGGCATTCAAATGAAATCCAGCTGATTTGATTGATTCGCCTCTATTTAGAATAGCTAATCTAAACACACTTAACAAATTAATCTGGAAATATATTAATACACATCATAAATCCTCTAAATATATAAATAAAAACAAATTTACAAACGACAACTGTAAAGTCGATTGGTAGTTAAAGCTCACACATATTTTTACACCAAATAATATCATGTGTGGTCAGCAATTTCCGTATAAAAAGCTAACAAG
This sequence comes from Elymnias hypermnestra, assembly GCA_015832385.1. NCBI lineage: Eukaryota > Metazoa > Arthropoda > Insecta > Lepidoptera > Nymphalidae > Elymnias > Elymnias hypermnestra. The sequence continues at coordinate 1,032,342 of JACTOM010000667.1, forward strand.
ACAAGTTCATTCATATATATATGTCGGAGTGCGGTAGCCTGAAGAGCGCTGGCGCCATATGACTATCGGCGTGGGACAGAGCCAGTAGTAGCAGTCCGGCGCGTCTCTCGGTAGTTCTCGGATGACGGACCGCCGGTGCAGTCGACTTTTGAATCTATCGCGTAGCTATTATTATGAATGAGTTTGATGAGTGTAAATTGATAACGGAAGCATTGAATGATTGAACATTATAATCTGAGTTTGGAACGCCCACAGTATGGAAATTATGGATGTCATTAATGACGATGTCAGCGGAGAACCCTACGCCCCTGGGCTTTATGTTCCTTTCTCTCTTATTCTCCGACATATATAATACTAGTTGATTTGTGTAACTTTGTCTGCTTTTATATTTGATTTGATTACGTGACTTACTTGACAGTAGAACTCATATTTAACGATTCCTCGGTTTAAAAGTTTTTTGACTATAAATTAAAACGAAAACTATCTTATATTATAAGATGGAAAAACATCGTCAAAATCGATAATTTAGTTTTGGAGTTTATCGCAGTAAGCACTGTGGCAGAGAACTTTTTGAGAATATTCCTTGTAGTATTGTCAATAAATCTATTATTTTTAAAATACGTATAATTTATAGCTGTAATTTTTTTATAGTGATCCAAATAGAAGCACGTTTCCCACCTTTTATTTTAACTGCTGAAAGGTGTTTTATGTATGCTAATTTTATGTGCATACTTTCCTATTCCAAGCTTTTTTACCTCTCACATAACTTTTACCTTTTATTTATTGCTTGCACATGGTGGGACCAAATTAGCTACTGTGTGTTTTTGTTTATCGTGATAGTAGTAAAATAATTCAAATATATTAAAGGTATACTTTTTTAATCTATCTATATCTGTTTATTTATTCAATTATTTACGACTATAATATTTTTAGATGTGGAGTCTTACTAGAGCAATGTTGGGAGTACTCTCTTCGTTTGAAGATATTCTGGGATTGTTTTCAATGATGAAATTGTCTGAATCTGGTCTCATGGAGGCTTCGGGTTTTGTGCTACTAGCAGAGACCCAGAAAAAAACGAACTACCATTTTAGACTACATCATCTCACCATGTGAGATCACTATTCATGCGACAATCTGTCGACAATTAAAAATAGTTTTATGAAAAGCTTCCAAATTTGACCTATTACTTTTACTTTACTCATCTGCCTCATTGGTCTAGTGGTTAGCATGTTGCCCTACAAATATGAGGTCCTGGGTTCGAGTCCCGGGTCGGGCCAATTCAAAATCAATATTGAGATTCTCTATTAAGATTTTCTCAATATTTGCCCGAAGTTGGGAAGTTGGCGGTGTGATCTACCCCCGTGCCTCGGAGAGCACGTTAAGCCGTCGGTCCTGCGCCTGATCTCTCACCGGTCGTGTCGGATTCCCGTCACACCGGACTATGAGAGTGAAGGATTGGGGAGTGCACTTGTGTACTATGCCTGCCAATGCGCAATGGAGCAGCGTGGTGGGCCTATGCTCTAAAAAACCCTCGCTCCTCGGAGTGAGGAGGCCTGTGCCCAGCAGTTGGACGTTTATGGGCTGCTACTTACTTACTTTTACTTTTATAACGTACTAGCTGACCCAGCAAACGTTGTTTTGCCATATAATTACTATTATCGCTATTAAAAAATAGGGATCCGTGATAGAAAGGTGAAAACTTAAGGTTGTATGTATTTTAGTATGCTGTATCACAAAAAAAATTAAAAAAAAAATTTCGTCCCAAAAATAAAAAACTAAATTCTAGGGGTGAATAACCTTTATCACTTAGGGGCATGAAAAATAGATAGCAGCCGATTCTAAGACCTACTGAATACGCATAAAAAATTTGGTACGAATCGGTACAGCCGTTTCGGAGGAGTATAGGTACGAAAACTGTGACATGAGAATTTTATATATAAGATTAATTATTATATAAACATGGTGTTTGGGTATCAGGGTGTATACGTGGAGCTACTCAAACTTAGATGCCATAATTTTTGTATTCAATTGTAATAAAATTTTACTTTAAATTCATTGAATTTATCAGGATATTTTGTCCTATTTTTTTAAGTGTGGTAAATACCAATTGGTAAATACGAATAGGTTTATATTATTATTGGAGATTTGAATATTAGAGACCATCAACTATTGTTGTAGTATTAGAGTGTATATTGACTGTTACGGAAGTATTAGTGTTGCGATCATATTTTAGAATTAAATTGTCCATTGAGTATTGTGGAGGTATCTGTATAATATTTAATGAGATTCCCGTCACGAAATACATTTCAGTATAGCCGTGATAGTATATATAAAAATAAAATAATGTATAATGTATATAAAAGAAACTAATATTTTAAATAAAGGATACGGTTCGTCAGTAGTTAGAATTGATTCTAATTTGCAATAGAATCATTGTAGTATAACTAATATAATCATTTGATTCGAATTACTTAAATTATATCTATTAAAAACAAACAGGGATTGGTAGTTTCTTAATAAATAAAATAATTAACACATTTATTTGGCGGCAAACATTCTCATTGGTGTGTAGACATAATTGCTGATTTATGAAAAGTTATAAAAGGGTACGTATTGTAGAAGTTAGTTAAGTTCTGAATTTTAATCAACGTCACTTACCAGTTATTGTGTTTTAAGTTAATTGTGTCAGTAAGTTAGGCAGCTCTGCGATACAAAGCTAAGTGTATTTCTCTAATTTAAAACCCTTTGTCTTATTAATGTCATAAAGATAATTGTTGACATAGTGGATGATATCGATGCAATTGTATTTCTTTATATAATAATAACATGAATAGAAAAGAGTAACTATTGAGTTTCTTGTCGGATTCTTCTCAATAGTAAATATATTTCGAACCGGTGGTAGAGTCGTTGACGAATATTAGGAGAGAATACAGCTCTTGGAAATTGTTCATTATATTGTATTGCAGTTAAAGATTAAATAAATATTATTTAAGATTTAAAATCTAAACCTTATGAGGAGAAGCTAAGACGGACAAGTCACAATAGACACGAGTTTCTCTTCAAAAACAAAAATATAATTCAAGTTTCTCAGCCAGGGATTATAATCATAAACACTATATATCGAAGCAAGTAAATCAACCAGCCAGGCCTTCAAAAACCTTTCAGCAAATATAAGCAAAAGGTGTAAACTTGTGACAGATTGTATACCGGGTTATAACTGTTTACGAACTTACGGAGGTTCGACGCCGCTTGGGAAGTTTTTACCTGTTCCACCTTCCACCTGAAGTGGTTAAGTTGCAAAGTTTCCACTAGTTGAAATAGTATAAGAGATGGGTATTTTTTTACCAAAACTATTTTCAACTTTAACATGATCACCATTGCAGTTTGACATTAAATCGAGGAAGTCTATAAAAAGTCCAGTTTTGTAAGATAGTGTTGCAAAACCAAATTATTTATTACTGTACTAATGATATGGATTTTTGTGGTAGAAAAATGTAAGTTGACTGTTTATACCTATTGGCCATCGAAATATATTCGAAACTTAACAATGCAGAATTAAAATAAGTTAAACTAACTAAAATTTAAAAATAGCACATATAAGAACTAATGAATATAGCTCATCAGGTCTTATACGTGCAATATTTACTATACCTGTTTTTAATGGGTAATTAATTAACGAACGATATGTAACTAATTGTTTTAAACTTAAATTTTCGTGATTTATTGATATATTGACTATTTTAACGGGTACATACCATGATGGCGTTTTTGAATTTTGTCGATATTTCGACCCAGTTACATGGATCGTGGTTACGACGTAACTGCTGTAGAAGGTGGTGTCAAGCTGTCAAGGGTAGAATCTGTCTACCCTACGTCTAATTCTTTTATTTTTCGCCTTACCCACACCCATGTTTCGGCATACTATGCTGACAAAATCACGTTTTAATTTTGAAAAATTACGTCGTTTGTTCATTTGGCATAACTTCACCACTGGATTCCACGTTTCTGCCAGCTCAAAACCATATTCGCGATTGAAATTAGGATACTTTTTAATGTCAATGGCCTCGGGAACTAATGTCAGCATATAGTGGCGGTCCGTGGAAAGAACTTTTGGGCTATGAAGTGCTATCCAATGTTGAGTGCCCTGATGCATGATATTTAAAAACGCCATCGTGGTATGTACCCGTTAAAATAGTCAAAATAAACGACATAATTTGACTTGTAGTATCGGTACTTCTTAGCCCTTCGATAAAAGATTTTCGAAAATTGATTTCCATCTGTAAATAATACGTAGTTGATCATGGATTGAAATATAATGTCGCCATGACGAAGGTTATAGTGTTTAGGGCAGGAAAAGGTCCAGATAACATTCCGGTAGTTTGGTGGGGTGATACACAGATCCAGATGGTGAAGCAATTTAAAGATCTGGGACACTTGCTGAGTGAAAATTTGAAAGACCTTGATATATGCTAATTGCAGTACCGAAGTTAAACAGATATTGCTCAAAGCATATTGTGTATCGATGTATACATGTCACCTGTGGTGTAAATATACACGAAAGACAATGAACATAATAAAAATGCAATATAATGTAACACGTCAATTTATTGTCTTCCGTACGACGCGCAGACTTCCGGCGAAAGGCGATTGCTGCCGATGAGAAACGCTCGGGTAGAGTTGTTCGCGGCATTTTGTCGAAGAAAGAAGAGAGGCAGTGGGGGGTTAAAAAGGGATACGTAGCCAGACAGGGGGCTTGGCTATTGTTATCTGCTAAAGTGTTAACTAGTGTAATACTGTCATAGTAAAATACAAATTAATAGTAAATCTGAGTGTTTAAATTGTCTTCGTCGTAATAATAATGATGCTTATCGTACTCCTTTGAAGCTGCCAAGATACTACAATGCATCCAATATGTTCGCTGAACCAGGGGTTCCGGACTTTTTCCGAGTTATTAGAAAAAGAATTGTGTCCTTCTAAAGGCACTTTCAAAGCTCTAAAAATTCTATTTTGAGGGCTGTCTCGAATGATGTGTCAATTCATGGGAATTAGTGCAGATATCCAGTGCCTGTAAATGGTTACAGGTACTGGATATCTGCTCACGTAAATTGTAATAGAAAGTAACCATCAATGTATTTCATCGTAGCTGAATTATTTTTTTAATTTTTGTTATCTACTGATATTTTGACGGCCTCGCCGGCACAGTCTTGCGAGTACTGGCCTTGCTAGAAGAGCTCCTGGGTTCGACCCCGGTAGAACGAACTTAGGAAATTGTATTTTCTAATTTGTCTCAGTCTGATCTGGTGGGAGGTTTCAGTTGTGGATAATTACCACCCTACCAGAAAAGACGTACCGACAAAACAAGGAGATTTGTGTTTCAGTACAATGCTGTGTAGAAACCGTAAGGGGCCCATCACTTACCATCAGGTGAGAGCACAGTCAGGCGCTAAACTGTCAGTAATAAAAAATGTCTTGAAAAATACCCCCAATAAAAAAATATTATTATTATGATAGGCGACAAGAGCCATGGACAAAACTAGTCATAAACAAAAAGCATTTGCTAGTTTTGTGTGTAACGTATGTACAAATGAATTCCATTTTGGTAGTTGATAAAGGCGACAAAGTAAAATTTATTTGTTCAAATGTCAACTCTCGTGCGTAACGTAGAACTTTTAATGTTTTTTTTTCATCCGCCTCCTGGTGTACATGTTTTATGTGCCGCGTCAAGGGGTTGAATTTTCCCAAAACTCAACACTTTAGGGAAACCCGGACAAGGGAACTCCATTACTTAGCCCTACCATTCAACCCTCCGTCGCCTTGAGTTTTTTCCTGCACCGGGGATCAACAACCATAAATCATTATTGTGCAAAATTGTTTATTGGAGTAAATGTATATTTATTTTTGTTGCGCATTAAATAAATTTGAGTTCCTTGGCATGGACTCCAAAGTTTTGCGTTCATGCAGAAGTTTAATATAAAAAACCCGGTTCATAAATCTATATTCTACGAGCAGTTGTCGTCGCTTTACCCGATGGACGTCCACTGCTGGACATAGCTCTCACGTAATGACCTCCACAAGGCCCAGGTGCCGTTTGGTTCCAGCGGCAACCGCCGACGCTCTTTGTATCGTCGGTTCACCTTGTGAGGGGTCTGCCTACACTGCGCCGTCCGGTGTGGGGTCGCCACTCCAGCACCTTTGGCCCTCAACGTCCATCGATCCTTCGGACTATGTGCCCCACCCATTGCCACTTCAAGTAAGCGATTCGTAGGGCTATGTCGGTGACGTTGGTTCTGCTACGGATCTCTTCATTTCTGTTTCGATCGCGTAGAGAAACTCCGAGCATAGCCCTCTCCATCGCACGCTAAGTGACTCTGAGCTTCCGCATGAGGCCCGTAGTCAACGACCACGTCTCAGAACCGTAGGTCATTAATGGCAACACGCACTGTTCGAATAATTGTTTATATGTTCACAGTAGACAAAATTTTTCGATACGCGTTAAGCAATGTATTTACGTGTGAGTAATTTATAAGTATCTGTTAGTCTTAAGTTTACTTATTCACAATTTACTACGAAAAATATATGACGTAATACTCATTTATAAGATGAATTTGCAATAAAAAAATAAGACAATGTAATCCAAAGAAGTTGCATTGGCTCAAATGTGTAATTACACACGCAAACTTTTATTTGTATCATTTCTACTTCTGTAGTCCCCTGATCCCGTGGGATTATAAGAAAATCCGTATCTAGTGGCCTTAGGTACAAGTTAAGATATTTGTGTTATTAAAAAATGCAAATTAAAGAAAGACTTAAGTGGTTAACTTGAATCCCCTGTACCTTGGTAAAAGTTTTGTAAGTTCCCTGTTAAATTCTATCCGAGGTATTTAATACGAAATATTTCAGCCTCGTGAGTTCAACATATTAAAATATTTTTAACAAGTCATTATAAGTTCACTCTTATAAGTGATTTTTAAAGGTTTAAATTAAATAATCAACTTTCCTCGCGTAGTTCCCAATATCTTTGATATATAAAACAGAGAAATTCGTTCTTAATGATTAGATTGCGACAGTGGTCGCTTTGTTATTTCAAATCAGTCGGTATGTCTATTTCTTCATACATATCTCGGACTGTAATTTAATTGTAATATGTAAAGATGATTTCTCACTTGCATTTTACTTTTTCTTAATTAATATCACATTGATCCTTAATAAATCACTTCAATACAATGTAGTAAAGTCATTGGAGATTGTGAAGTCTTCCAAGCACGATATTGTGCTTTTATTTCGAAATACCTAACACGTAGACTGCCTCATTAGTCTAGTGTATAGCATGTTCCGTAACAGACATGAGTTCTGGGTTTGAGTCCTATATCTGGTTAATTAAAAAATGGACATTAAATTTTCTATTAAAATTTTATCAATATTTGCATGTAGTTGGAAAGTTGACGGTCTGCCCTAGCCCCATGCCTCGGAGAGCACGTAAATCCATCTTTCTTACACTTGCTCTCTCTTCGCGAAAGAATAGAGACTACGCTTGTTTACTATGTCTACAAATCCCCAGTGTAGCAGCGTGGTGCGTCTATGCTCTAAAAATTCTGTCTCCTATGAGCGAGAAGGCCCTTTGCCCAGCTGTGGGACGTTAATGGACTCCTACTTACCAAACGAATATCTTCGTCTATTCCACATCAGTGAGCAAATTTGATTACTATAGAAATGGTTATCATAAGTCAACTTTAAAAGGTAGACATACATGATCTGGGACTCATTCTAAGAATTTTTCGTAAGATACATTTCCATGATACCCAATTGTTGCGTCGAAGCTTCCAAATTAGTCTAATGCTTGAATCAAAGTTATTGAAGACATTTAACGGGATGTGAAATAACCAGGTTGCTATTTTAAGTTTTCTTAAAGTTTAAACTTCTATGTTATTTCATCTCTTGGGTTATTGGTTGGCCCTAATTTCCTGGACTTCCAGTACTCTCACTCATGCAAAGAAACGTTTCGAGACTTAATTGCTAATTAGGAGAACTTTATAATCATCCGAACTAGCCCAATTATGAGCTGAACAGAAGTGATGTACGAGCAAAAGCTATATCGTGTTCAATTGTGTACTTTTATATTTTGAATTAAATTTTTTTTATTCAATGTTTCTAAAATATAACCACTGTCTCCGAGCCTATTTTTCATTTACAGAATCTACACATATTTATCAACCAATTTTATTTCTAATAAGATTTATCATGGACTCGAAGCTACACATCTTTCAAATTGGTTTTATCATGACCAGTCGCAGGATAAAATCCTTTAAAGGAATACAATGGCATTCTGATGTATGTTTAGATTCAAACGTACTTGGTAAATGAACTTTAACGATAATTACGTGAACAGTTTCCTTTTAAACGAATTTTAGTTTTGATAACTCCAGACACTTTCTCTTCTCCTTACTTTTTGTTATAAACAAGAGCGATATATCTTGCTCTATTTATATGTTATTTTATGATGTATAATTAAAAGTAAATGTAAATATCACACAATCACACAAAGTTGTTGTAAATCAAGTAAGAATTGTAGTGTAAGATATGTATTTGTTTTAGTTATCAGAACCAAATGATTAGACAAATACTATAGTAAATTTATACTAATTGGTTATAGATTGTATTAAATCATGTTTGTACTTTAGAGTAATGAGTTTATTCTACGCCGACGAATTTTTTAGTTAATGGTTAATACATTAAATAAAAAGAAATTCGATCAAAATTCGAAGTGATACAAAAGTAATTCTTTATTCTAATTACCATACAGCTCAGAAATAAACTTTGATTTAAGCTATCTTTGTAACGTTGTAAAATGGCCCTTTATCCTCGTCCAACGAGTCTGTTATTTATTTACAGACAGACAGGACCAAATCAGACATAAGTGGCCATTTAGGGATGTAGCAAAATTAAACCAGCGACTATATTTACGGTCAATTTCGGCCACGTCGAGACACTAAAGGAGAGCGATGTCACATAGACAAGATAAATTGTATGGATGTTTGACAGCTCCTCTGGCGCAGTGGTTCGAGTAATCGCTTTGCTAACAGAGGTTTCTGGTTCGATCATTTAGGAAATTGCACTTTTTAATTTGTCTAGGCTTCAGCTGTGGCTAATCACCACCCTACCATCAAATATGTACCGCCAATCAAGATATTTATGTTCCGGTACAATCAAATATGAATTATCAACCGGTTCTCCTGATAATATAGCGTTTTTGAATATGTGACTATCTTTCAAGTAGTGTATTTGAAGTGAAACTTCCTTAGTCGCAATAGGATAAACATGTGAATAGCATCACGAAAATGTGCAGCGTTTTATATTCTAACTCGTTTGAAGGTTAAGTAGTTTTAATATTTACAAATAACAAGTGGCATTTTAATTTGCCAATCGTCATTTAATAATTCAATATACTATTCTTCATTTTGAGGGGGTAGGTGTTTGTTTTCCAGTAATGATATAAATACTTAAAACGTTGTATATTTTCTTCTAGACATTTAATAAAATAATTTGGTGCGTTTACAATTTCGAAGTGAAATTTTTTAAGTGCATGAGGGTAAAATTTTTACAGACGAAACGCGTGATTAGCGTCACGAAGATGTGCAGCGATATTTATCCTAATTCGTTTGAACGATAAGAAGTTTTAATAATTACGAATAAAACGGGGCATTTCAATTTGCCACTTCTAAAAAAATAACATTAAATCTCTTTCCTACATTTTGAATTCAAAAACAAAATTTAATTAATAACTTCTAATATTGATAAAAAAACACGTGGCAATTTATTTACATCATCATGTCATTTTCCTTGTTCCCGCCTTGTAAGTCACGGAAATCTGTAGTTTTATATTTATATAAATATAAACAAGGCTTAAAAGTTAGTTTTACAAAGAAGTTTCACTTCTGACATGTGTACTTTGCACGCACGCAGTTTTTCCTTTTTTTAAGCTTCTGATATCATGTAAATGTAATTTAATCCTTCATATAAAATATTCATTCTAACTCCCAATGAATTCATTTCCCGGCAGCTGTAAGTTAGAACATAATGCAAATTAAAACGAAAATAATAGTATAATTTTTATGTTGATGATATATATGCCTATGATCCTATGATCGAGTGGTGAAGACTGAGCTGTGGTCAACGTTGTCTACGTATGGGGTGAGCGGTAATCTGATTCAAGCATTGAAGTCTCTCTATGAGGGTTCTAGTGCTTGTTGTGCTGTCGAAAGAGGTGTTCGACAGGGATGTGTTGCGTCACCATGGCTGTTCAACCTGTTCATGGATAAATGTTTGACAGATTTAAAAGAAAGTATGTATAGGTTAAAAATGAATGAATTACTCATCCAATGTTTACTCTACGGTGATGAGCTACAGGAGATGGTAAATATTATAAATGAAGCTTTGAAAGGGAAAAGAATGAAAGTGATTGTAAACAAAACGAAAGTTATGCTTTTTGAAGAAATGAATTCATGATGAATGGCAATATTTTGATAGACGGGGAACAAGAGGAAGAAGTCAAATCAAATCAAATCAAAAATATCTTTATTCAAGTAGGCATTTTACAGCACTTTTGAATCGTCAAATTATATTTTTATTCCACACTCTGATTCTAATATACATCTGATGACGGTACTCAAGATAAAGATAAAGATCGGCTTAAAATCTAAAGTTACGAGGGTTCCTTCGCGCCCTGATCCGAGAAGAACCCACAACATTTTTTTTTTACCATCATCATTACAATAACAAATTAGTTTACTATATTTTAATTAAAATTAGAGCAATTTGTTCACTCCCAAGCGTTTCTATCGTCTAGGTAATCTTGCAACTTATAATACGATTTTTCTATCAACTTTCTTTTAACAAAGACTTTGAATTTATTAATTGACATCTTTAGAACGTCTTGTGGGAGTTTATTATAGAAACGTATACAGTTACCCTTAAATGAGTTGTTAATCTTATGCAGCCTACTAGAATTTATAACAAGTTTGTTTTGGTTTCGTAAGTTATATGATGTACATTCACTCTTTTTATTAAAAGAGTCAATGTTTTTATGTACATACAACAAGTTTTCTAATATATATACGCAGTGAACTGTCATTATGTTAACTGCCTTGAATTTGTTTCTTAGCGACTCTCTTGGACCCATATTGTAAATCGCACGAACGGCCCTTTTCTGCAGCACAAATATTGCATCTATATCAGCAGCATTACCCCAAAGTAGAATACCGTATGACATAATGCTGTGAAAATAGCTGAAATATACCAGTCTGGCAGTATCAACATCTGTCAGACGACGAATTCTTTTAACTGCGTAAGCCGCAGAGCTGAGCCTGTTCGATAGACCACTTATATGGGGCCCCCACTGTAATCTGTTATCTAACGTAATGCCTAAGAAAACGGTACTGTCTACAAGGTCTAGTTCCTCATTATTAAGTTTAACAATGGTTTGCATTTGTTTAACATTAGGCAGACTAAATTTAATACATTTTGTTTTATTTGCGTTGAGCAATAAATTATTAGCTTCAAACCATTGTACCACTTTATTGAGAGAGCTGTTTACGTCGTCATAATTTGTTTGTCGCCTATTAATCTTAAACAACAGCGAAGTATCATCAGCAAACAGAACAATCTCATGATCACCCTTAACAAAGTAAGGAAGGTCATTGATATAAATGAGGAAAAGAAATGGTCCTAGTATGGAACCCTGTGGGACTCCCATTTTTGTCACAGACCCCGCAGAAAGCTTGCCATTGACACAGACCTTTTGCGTTCTATTGGTTAAATATGAACTCATCAGGTCTAATGCTGTGCCCGCGAGGCCATAGTGTCGCAATTTCCCGATCAGGGTTTCATACTGAACACAATCGAAGGCCTTAGACAGATCACAGAAAACGCCAAGCGCGTCACGTGAATCCTCCCAGGCCTCGTAGATATTGAGTAATAACTGTACGCCAGCATCGGTAGTCGAGCGACCTCGAGTAAAGCCAAATTGCTTATTATGTAATAAATTATATTTTTTGAAATGTTTTAGCAACTGGTTCAACATTATTTTCTCAAATATTTTACTAAAGGTTGGGAGAACCGATATTGGCCTAAAGTTACTAGGGTTCGAAGTACTGCCTGACTTAAACATCGGTATTATTTTGCTGTACTTCATTAAGTCAGGAAATACACCACAATCTACACAATTGTTAAAAATTACCGCCATGTCTGGTGCAACGATGTCAATTAATGATTTTACAAGGTTAACTGACAAACCCCACAAATCGTTAGTTTTTTTGTTATTAATTAAATTAAATGACTTAATAACATCAGAGGCATCGACACGACTGAATTTAAAAGTACTATGACATTGGGGCAAGCTATCAGCTAGCCAAGAGAGTGCAATGGAAGGTGAGGAGTTCAGTGATTTCGTAGTTGAGACAGGAATTTTTGTAAAAAACTCTTCAAAAGTATTAGCAACCTCTAAGTCTGACGAAATTTTTTTATTCTCTAAATCTAAATGAAATTCATCAAAACGCGGAGTTGCTTTTCCTGTTTCATCATTAATTATTTTCCAAGTTGTTTTAATTATATTAGTACTATTTTTTATCTTACATTTTATGTGTTGCGATTTAGCAAAAACACATTTCTTTTTGAAATCCTTGGAAAATAATCTCACATAATCCCTGAACTCTACACTAGTGTTGTACTGACGCTCAGCATACAATTCATACAACTTTTGCCTACTTTTATGCAAATCAACCGTGGCCCATTCACTGAACGCCATTGTGTCAGTAAGAGTGATCGATTTACTTTTAAATATTGAGTTAAATATTTGATTAAATTTGGAAAAAAAGTTATTATATATTTCATTTGGATTAGAAGAATCAGCTATATAGCAGTTCGAAATTAGGGCTGATCTCATTTTTCCAATACGGTCAGCTGTTACTGGCACAAAAGTTATTCTACGTTTATTTACATTTTTCTTTGGAATTGGAAAGCGAATGAGTTGGCCACAGTGATCCGAATCTAAACTACTAATTATCTTTTTCTCAGTTGGATTTACGTTCGTAAATATATTATCTATACAAGTGGCACTAGAAGAGGTTATTCTCGTAGGCTCCATAAACATATTAGATAATTTATAAGCGTTAAAAAGGTTTAACAGTTTCATGCTTGAAGAGCTACATTCTAAGATATTAATGTTAAAGTCTCCACATACTACTAATTTTTTGTTTGTATTCGACATTATGAACAGTACCTGGTCCATTAATTTTTCAAAAACTTCAAAATTGGACAAAGGAGAATGAAAGAATTTGTATACTTGGGATCTAGATTTCCAAAAATGGAACATGTGAAACAGTTATTAAAATGTTAGTGGTGTAATAAAATGTTAATGGTAAATGCTAGCAGGGAATAATGTAAATGGTGCCCTGCGCGCCTTTTTGAATAGCCAGATGGTGTTTCAAAGGGCCAGACTGGCTGTGCATGCAGGAGTGTTGGTGCCAACACTTATGTATGGTAGTGATAGTTGGGTATGGCAGAAAAATCACATGAAGTAAATAAATGCGGTAGAGATTGGATTGAATTTGAGTGACAAAGTAAGAAACAGTGTGATAACAGAACGTTATGGTATAAAAGAAGATGTAATGACTAAAATTAAGAAATGTATATTTGAACGTTCCAGGACTAAATCCAGGATATTTTGAATAAGGGCCAGGTCAAGAGTACTCTAAACCGACGAACTTGTATGAAAGATTTAATGAGAATGAAAGAAGCGAAGGAGATATGCAAGGATCGTGGCAAGTGGAAGGACGTGGTCTCTGCCTACCTCTATGGGAATGAGGCGTGATGGTATGTATGTATGTACGTATATATGTTCAGTTTGCGTTGATATTTCTTTTACGCATTATTGACACATATACATGACATATAACATTGTCAGACAGATGCGCATGAACAATTTAACTAGCCAAGCACTAACAGGTCACGGTGGTTTCCGGGCATACCTACATAAATTTAAATTATCAAATAGCCCAGTCTGTTCTTGCGACGACGAAACGCCCGAGACTGCCCAGCATATTTTAATGGAATGTCCGCGTTTCTGTGTTTTAATTAATGATTATGAGAGTAGACTCGGTTATTCGATCGATAAAAATGGTTTAAGTGTAGCGATCAGCGATGATAACGCCAGAGACACACTAATAAAATATATCACTACTATAACTAAATTAACGGGAAAGTCTAACGGGACGAAATACGCGAAGTAAAATACAGATATAATCAATTGTACATACACAATAAGAATAGACTTCATTAAAATAAACCATCACAGAACATAAATGTAGATTAAGACCCAGTTAACATATATAATAGTTTAGATTTAATAGAATAAGTAGATAGTAAGTTGTAAATGTATAAATAGGTTTAAGTAGAATCGGTCAAAAAGATGCCGAATAATAAATATCGGCAGAAAATGATAGATAACATAAAAAAAATATATATTTTATGGTCTTATTTGTGTTTGTAATCCAATCTGAACTCCGAACTCTGTAGCTGTAAAAAGCATCTGAAAAGTCACGTTAAAACTTAAAGGTTTTTTGACTTCATGTATAGCTGTATGGCGTTGTTTATTATCATAAGTAGGATTTGTCTTTCGTTGTTATTATATACCCATAGATGTTCTATTTAACGAGCAGTGTTACTACACGAAACTATCGAATCGCTTTTGTGGGTACCCTCAGAAATATTTGCTTTAAACAGTAAATTGACCAAGCAGGAATTTTCCATCTCTATATAACATGACCCTCTCCCGTCGAGAATTATGCGAAATTACCCCGATTAGTTTGAAACCCTTCTAGGGTCGTGACCCATCTTTAGTCATAACGCCTTACCAAGGGAACTGAGCCTAACTAGACGGACTAACAAGATATTTCACCAGCCGTACATAGATTGTGCTATATTAAATTTAAGTCAGTTATCAACAACAATGAGCTTTTTTAACGAGATTGATATGTGTCGGGATTTTTGAACTCAATTTATGAGCTCTATAAACGTCTGATTGATTACAAATTTTCTACACTTATATATTTATTATTGACAATACAATAAATTAGAAATTCGTTAGTGGGTAAGCCAACCACAACGCAGATATGATAGATGTTTTTGACACTCTTTCTCTAAAATCACACTCTGATTCACAGTTATTTATTACGTTTAAAAATACAAATAATACTATAAAACCAGAAAGAAAGATGCTGTAGGAGTTGTGTGTGTATGTGTGTATGTGAGAGAGAATAAGAGAGTAGGGGAGGGAGGGAAAAAACTATATTTTGTAGTATTGACAGCCCAAAGTTCCAAAGCTTGCGATTAAGTTGTTTAAAAGATTGATTTTATTTGGCTACCTTAAGGACCACACATCAAGAGCCGATGACTAAACCTATGCAGCAATAATAACTATTTAAATTACTTCTACTGGTTACTTCATCTCGATTATACTGATACAGAATATTTGTTGGTGTTGGTAACACACACACACACACACACACACACACACACACACACACACACTCACACACACACACACACAAATATAATGTTTATTTATACTTCTTCTATAAATGTCATTTTAATGTTCTCTGTTTTTCTTTGACTTAATTATTCGGTCACATTATGCTTTTTTTTTCGCTGGGAAATGATTTATGCACGCCGGATGAAGTATAAACATCCGGGAGTGTGGGACTCGCTGTTCGTACCAGGATATCCACTAAAACCCAGCGAAACCCTCTTCATCTAGGTGTTGGGGTCCAGATGTCCGCTGACGCATTTAGCTCTGGCGCCTCGCTTGAATTCAACTTAACCCCCTCCTGCGGCGAGAGGGAGTAGCGTCGGCCACAACCACCCTTTGCCTGTTTAGTGACTCCTTCTGCAAGATGATAGCCTGGCAGAAGGACGTCACTGCTCTCCAACTTGACTCGTCGTCAATCATAGCGCCCACATTGCTGAGGAGTGAGAGGCCACCCCCAATCAGTGATGTCAAAATGTGACGCTGGGGTCTCCAAGCCTGACAATTTGCTACTTCACATAATGCTTAGTCTAATATTTGTTCTATATACACACATACACACATGCATGTACACACATGCACACATAATAATTTTATACCTTATACATCTATCTTAGGTTTTAGTTTTTAATTAAGTTTTCATTTTTAATTTTTCCTTAAATAACTAGACTAGGCGTAGAATAAATTGTAAACTTGGGAAGACACTGACCCCTAAGTCACTGGCTTACCTAGTTTAGGGGTCCAGGGTATTTTAATTCTGTATCATTGCTGTATCATCTCTTTATGGCGAAATAAATAAAGGTATTCTAATATATTTTGCGGAGGGCGCTTTTGCTTAAAATACAGGTATTTACCTAGTTTAGGGGCAGATGTTCAATCATAAATTTATTTGTACACTTAGACTATAAGGCTCATTTACTTGTATTTATGTGAAACTTGTAGATATATTTTTGTTTAATAAAAATAAAAAAAATTCCTGTTTGTTTCATTTCAGCAGATTCAATTTACCGAATCGGTGGTAGATTTTTATCCTTGAAAGCTTAATAGAGCAAACTATAATGAATAATATATTAATTGAGATCTTCAATAATAATCAATGTGAAGTTATACTTACTTTAAGGATTTTACAGATACAACAAAATCCATATGAGCCCCTTTCCTGGCTCACATCTGCTCCATAATACTGGTTCAATACAATAGAAAAATAAAGGTAATTGAGTGAAAATGCACTGCCTTTATTTGACAGCCGATGCTTTCTAGTTCTTTTTGTTGCTACGAACATTGGGTATGCACTGACAAAAGTACGGTATGCAACGAGTAAACACTTCGCAGGCTACACTTTATTTACAGATTATTTTTTCCTTTATTTACAATATTTTTTAAATAGATAATTAAAGCTTACCTAAGCTGAAATTAATAAATAATTCTGAAACGATCTATTTGTTTTTTAAAAGAAGGAGTTAAAAAAAAGGGATATAATGAGAAATATCCGGCATGCTAATGATATCTGATATAAGTTTTGAATGCTATTAAAATGCAAGAAGTTATATTGGACTCTCACTTGGAGGCGTGACCTATAAATGCTGAGCTTAAACTTGTGAACAACTTATCAAGAACTCGAGGTACCTATTTTGAATGTGAATGTTTCTTTACGAATTGAATAATCAAGAAATCTCCGAACTTAGCACCGACTCGGGGATTTCAATACTTCGTAAATTTTCTTTACAAATAAGTTTATTTCTCTGAACGTAATTGTATTTTTGAGATTTTGTAACTGGGTTGAAGTATTTTCTGGCTAAACGCGATTGCCTCATTGGTCTAGTCAGGATGTTCGGCTACATACATGAGCTCCTGGGTTTGAGTCCCGAGTTGGGCGAGTTAAAAATCGCTGTTAAGATTTTCTCATTATTTGCCCGAAGTTGGGAAGTCGTGTGTCAAATTGCCGGCACATAGGACTATGGGAGTGCAGGAATAGAGAGCGCTATTATCGGTCTTGTAGATGCACAGCAGGTTGAATGTTTCCATTCTAGAAGAGCTAAAGATACCTCAAAGCCTTTTCGCGTGAAAGACGAGAGGTAACCTAGAGAAACTCATCTTAACCAGAAAAATGGAAGGCAAAAGATCCAGAGGCCGAAGTTTGAAGTGATGATCCGATCAGGCAGCGGAACAGCTGGATACCAAAGCCAGTCAAGCCATCCGCATCGACACCAATTGGCAAAGATGGCACAACCTGCTGCGTCGGGAATATCACAATGCTCAGCAGTGAGTGATGACCAGAGGAGGAGGAGGAGAAGACGCACAGCAATGTCTTGAAACAATTTTTTATTGGCTGAAATCTTTGCTGGTAAGTAGCCACGGCCAAAGTAAATTGTCACAGCTCAATTAAGAAGTGATTGCTTAGGCTTAGGACCTAAGATTGACAAGAACTCACGAGTAACTAATCTAACCACTAAACCATTAGTACTTTAATGAGGCTTGCTAAAGAGAGTGCTCTTTTCCTTACAATTAACTACTGTAGCGTGCAGTAAATTACTATCACATACTATAAAATACAGACGTTTTAACATTGCCCCAGTGATCACACAGTTGTCGAAATTCGACCATGATTTCCTTTAACAAATTCCTTGTAAATTTTATAAGTAACAGTCGTAAATTACTGTTTTTTATTGAGGACAGGTTAGCGCTTGATCAACCTAAGATGGAAGCGCGCCATCCTGGTAAGAGGTAATTTACCTATTACGGTTTCTGTCGATTCCCAGTAGGGTGAATATAGGCAATTACATTTTATAATTTACAAGAGTCTGGACTGGTGAGAGGCTTCGGCCAAGGTTAGCTACCGTTCTACCAGCAAAGACCGCCGTTAAAGTAAAAAAATGCATTTTAGTACGAAGCTGTGCAGAAACTATCGGTTAGGTATAATCTTTTAAAAAATCCTCTTGTAGAGCGTATATAAAATAATATAAATGTATACGAGACAGAGAAATATGCAGCAGATTTTCAACGCCCCACTGCTGGACACAGGTCTCCCCAACCATAGGAGAGCGGATTTTAGTGAATGGGAGGCTTCGACCTTGGTTACTTACCAGCCTACCAGCAAGACGTAACGCTAAGGAAGAATTATGTTGCGGTACGATGCTGTGTAGAAACCATAAGAGATAGATTGTCTCTTACCCGATTAATGCGCTTCCATCTTAGATTGTATCATCACTTAATTGTGACCAATAAATTAAAAATAGTATTTTTTGTATGTCATTGAACTCAGGTTTTTATTTTGATAGATTGACAATTCGATCCGGAATTCTCCATATATCCACGGCATCAGGTACTACATAGTAGAAACGGCTATTCCCCTAACAGTTTCAACGTGCAAAAGGTGTTATTTGTAAAAATTACGCTATCAAAGTGTTTCGCTGCGATTAACTCCGAAACTACTCAACCGAATTTGATGAAATTTTCATTTTGCTAAATTTGCTCCAACTTAGAATATAAGATGGTTTAGTTTTATACTAAAAATGAAATAAAATATATATTTTTTTATATAAACATAACCTATATTCTCAGCAATCGGTTTTTCTTCCTCATAGCTTGTCTTTCAACAAAGTCCTTCTCTATTGCCTTCCATCTGTACCTATCCTTTGCTGCATATAGCCCTTTTGAGTTTGCTACTTTTTTCAGGTCGTCTTCCCATAAGTTTACTGGTCTTCCCTTACTTCTTTTGCTTTCCATGGGGTCCCATTCAGTTATTATTTTCTTATTTCCTTCCTTTCTCTCATCATGTGTCATTGCCATTTTAATTTTCTGCAAACTGATTGTACTTTTGTGAATTTGGTCTTCACTTTTATTATTTTTAATTTATTTTATATATTAACACTACTCCCAACACATTTCTCTCTATCGCTTCTCTGATATTTGTCATCTTTTTAGTTTTAATTATTTCGCTTAATGACCACAATTTCTTTCAAGTTTTGGCTATTCTCCTTTCCATGTCTTTCTGCGTGTTTTCTGTGGTGTACTAATTGCCCAAGATAAATGTGCTCGTATACGTATTCTAACTACTGATTATTAATTTCGAGGAGGAGAATTCCTCATTATATCTGTCTTTGTTGTATTCATTGAGTGACCTGCATTTGCACTTTCATCTGACAAATGTTGCAACAATTTCTGTAAGGTTATTGGACATTTTGAGAAAATTATTAAATCGTCAGCGAATATCAAGTGACATAATTTCACTCATTTAATGTTCAATTGGAAATTGTCCCAATCCGGACCTAAACGTTGAGAAATGAAATTAATTTATACTAAAAACTCACCGCCCTTTTTTTAAACTGAGAGATACTTAAGAATTAGTTTTGCTGTGAGTTTAGTTGCTTAATAGATGGCTGAGTATTTCAAATGTATGCAGATGAGGTTGCGCGGGTTAAGTTAATATTATTATAGAAAAACGGCTACACCAAACTGCTTTCATTGCGGCCAACTAGAAGATGTACGGCATCTTCTACTAGAGTGTATCAAAAATCGGAGCGAAAGACGATCTAAATTGATTTGATGGTGGCCTTCTGCAAAGCATTCTGAGTAGTCAATGTCTAATATACTAAACTAATATTATAAGGAGGAAAGATTTGTGATTTTGTATGTAAGTATGTATGTTTGTTACATTTTCACACAAACTACTGCACCGACTGCCTCATTGGTCTAGTGGTTAGCATGTTCAACTACAGACATGAGGTCCTGGGGTCGGGCCAATTCAAAAATCAATATTGGGTTTTCTGTTAACATTTTCTCAATATTTGCCCGAAGTTGGGAAGTTGGCGGTGTGATCCACCCCCGTGCCTCGGAGAGCACGGTAAGCCGTCAGTCCTGCGCCTAATCTCTCTCCGGTCACATCGAACTATGAGAGTGAAGGAATAGAGAGGGCACTTGTGTACTATGCCCGCCAATCCACAGTGGAGCAGTGTGGTGGGTCTATGCTCTAAAAACCCTCGTTCCTCGGCGTGAGGAGGCCTGTGCCCAGCAATGGGGCGTTAATGGGCTGCTACTTACGTTTTTTTTGTACTAAACTAATATTATAAGGAGGAAAGATTTGTTTTTTGTATGTAAGTATGTATTTATGTATGTTATGTTTGTTACATTTTCACACTAAAACTACTGCACCGATTTGAACAATTTTTTCAGCATTTATAAGCTATTTTTTATTGAGCAATTTGAGATCCCTAAGAAGAAAGCATTAATGTAAGCCAAGGTGTGAAACAAAATCTCTGTTATTGAAGATAGAATAAAAAAATGTTCAACAATATTATAGAAATCTAGCAAAAAAACCGCGATGCCATGTTTTTGCTTTTTAAAAGCTTATAAAAGGGCCGACATTAATCAAACCATATTTTTCATATCTCTGTATGAATCCTTATCCTATTAAATTATTTTATTAAAAACCGTTTTAATATCTGGAATTTTTTTTCAAAATATTAAAACCAGATATTCAATTCAAGTAATAGTAATAACGAATTTAAAAATGTCAATCTAAAGAAAATAATCTATCCCGAGTCGAACTCCCGAGTGTCAAATGTTGTGTAAAGGGAAGTTCTGAACCAATGAAGTATTACAAATAAATATTTTCTTTAATATTATAGAAGAAAGTTTTGCATTTTGGATGTTTGTTTTTATTTTTAACATAAAAATAATAATCAAGATAAAAATAATGCTGCACCTATTTTAAAAAATATTTCAATACCTGTAGAGTATTTTTAAATTTACCAATAACGGATATCAAATCAAATCAAATCAAAATCTATCGGCGTGGACAGAGTCAATGGTGGCAGTCCGGCGGGAGTCTCTCGACAGTTCTCGAGTGGCAGTCGGCCGGAGTGGTCGACCATTGAAACTGTCGCGTTCCTAGCTATTAGTGTTAATGAGTTTGTGTAAATTGATTTCGGGAACATTAAGTGATTGAACATTATAATCCGAGTTAATTAATAAAGTGTTTGATTGCACCAACATTACCCACGAATGCCCACAGTATGAGAAATTAAATAATGGATCCATTAATGACGATGTCGGCGGAGAACCCTACGCCCCTGTGCTTTATACTTCTCCGTTCTCTCTAATTCTAATGTACGTCTGATGATGATACTCCAGAACGACTTAAAATCTAAAGTTACGAGGGTTCCTTCGCGCCCTGATCCGAGAAGAGCCCACAACAAACTCAGTCGGGTTTTTTTTTTTTTTGTTATCATCATCATTACAATATCATATTAGTTTAATATATTTCAATTCAAATTAGAGCAGTTCGTTCACTCCCACGCGTTTCTATCGTCTAAGTACTCTTGCAACTTATAATACGATTTTTCTATCAACTTTCTTTTAACAAAGACTTTGAATTTATTAATTGACATTTCTAAAACGTCTTGTGGGAGTTTATTATAGTAACGTATACAGTTACCCTTAAATGAGTTGTTAATTTTATGTAGCCTACTAGATTTACATACATTTACAACAAGTTTGTTTCTGTTTCGCAAGTTATATGATATACATTCACTCTTTTTATGAAAAGAGTCAATGTTTTTATGTACGTACCACAAGTTTTCTAATTTGTATATGCAGTGAACTGTCATTATGTTAACTGCCTTGAATTTGTTTCTTAGCGACTCTCTTGGACCCATATTGTAAATCGCACGAACGGCCCTTTTCTGCTGCACAAAAATTGCATCTATATCGACAGCATTACCCCAAAGTAGAATACCGTATAACAATGCTGTGAAAATAGATATTCTCCTTAAATGATATTATGAAATTAAAATGTATATCTATTAAAACTTTTGTAAAATGTTAACGAAAATAAATCTATATCCTGACTTTCATTCTAATGCCACGAGATCGGTAACTACGCTGGTGAAACCGGGAAGCATTGCTAGTATATTATAAAAAATATATTACACTGGAATTATATCTCGAAGCTAAAGTTGTACCGATATAAAATATGAAGTCGGCAACACTTCCTTGCCGCGGGCTAGGAATTAAATTACCTACTTTAA
Organism: Elymnias hypermnestra; assembly: GCA_015832385.1. NCBI lineage: Eukaryota > Metazoa > Arthropoda > Insecta > Lepidoptera > Nymphalidae > Elymnias > Elymnias hypermnestra. The sequence continues at coordinate 1,054,947 of JACTOM010000667.1, forward strand.
AAGAAAACGCAAACTTTTAATTCACTTTAGAACTTTATGCTTTATGATAATGATTTTCTTAAACAAGGACGAAAGTAAAAAGTAAATTTAATTAACTCCTTTCTAATGTCATAAAAGTTAATTGGTTTCATTTGAAAGTTTATTAATCAGTGGCAGCGTTTACGTGACTTCGTGTGCCACTTTATTTTACGGTTTTATATTAGAAGCCTTATACGTTAAGGATCAACTAATTACTGAAGTTAGTCTTCCACTTTGCAAACTTATAATTAATATAAATTTACACCAAATAACGCTTTACTTCAAATAAAAACAATAGTATATAACGCACCTGGAGCCGAAAGTATGACATCGTCGCCCGCCTGATAATTATCTTGAATATAATAGATAAAAAAAAATTACTTTCAACGAACTTTCTAAAATCCCTTGGAACTGCACTTAAAAGCTAAAGTAAAATATATCTTTACATTACGAATACATTACTCGAAAAACTATTTGCAACGAATTTTTTTTTAACTCTGGGAAATCCTTGTGGATACCTGGAATACTCGGTAGGATGTTCCAGGGTATGCCGGACTCATACCGGCTAAAACCCAGCGGTGCTCCTACATCACTCGGAGATGGTGTCACGAGAACGCAACTGACAGACATTAGCAACCTCGCCAGCGATGTGCTTGTTTAGGCCCAACTCGGTCAATGACCAAAGTTTACTCCGAAGGTGGATTGCCTGGAGAACCTGGCAAGCCACCAACCATCTCGCGGGAGCTCTCTCTATTAGGTAACCGTCCGTTACCCAAAGGTCAATATTAAGGAGGGAGACGGCAATCGTGGGCCTCTCCTGCTTTCGAATTGGTCACGTTCGCCTCCCTCAACCGTTTTGCCATCTCCTTCCGCGTCATGATATCTCCGCAGAAGGAGAGCGTAGCACACCATGCTCTTACGCTGCTCACCATCTTCTAATGACGGTGGGGAGCGTGAGATCCGCACCAATAACCGTCACGAGGGCGGCACGCTATACAGTCCAGGCTGTGTTGGGCCGTGTCAACGGCACATCCACACTCTTGGCACACCTCGGTATGCTGACACCTAGCCACTCTGCAAACGTGCTTGCCAAAGCAACCTTGGCCCGACAAAACCTGCGCAAGGTGGAAGATCACTGCGCCATGTGCTCTGTATAACCATTCTTCTAATATAAAGTACTCTTTAAACTTGTTAAAAGGTATCCAAGTTAACCTCTACAAATACAAAACTTTACTGCAACAAATTACTTGGTGTAATTCATATTTTCTAAGTTCCTTTACTTTTTTTACATCGAGATTGCTTTTATGCAATTTTACTAGAAAAAGGCTTTTAAGTAGAAAAATGTCTGCACGGAGTTTATATGACGCTTTTGATGGCAACGTCTAATAGTTAAAATATTTCCAGACAAAACCTTGAAGCTAACATTATATAATATACCTTTGAAACATATCTTCGTAGAGTATTAATATTAATAAAAGTCAAATTAATCTTTTTGATATGGGTCGGACAAAGTTGAGAATTAATATCGCGTATTATGAACCATACACTGGGAAACGTTACTCATGCTATCAGACTCTGTTAAAGTATAAACAAACTTTTCATTTATATTTAATAAACCAAACTTCGTTATTTACTAACAAAATTCAATGATGGTTTGCTATAACTCAATACACGATTTTAATTCCAGTTCTTCTACATGTGTTTTTTCTTGTTGGGAATTGCATTTATGCACGCCTAATTAAAATTTTAATCCATCCGGCAATGTGGGACTCACTGGGTAGCCTAACTACCCATTAAAATCCAGCGGGACTCTTTATATAGTTACAACACGCGTTCAGCTAAGAGGGGCATCAACTATAGCCTTTCTTTCCCTCGACATAACCTCCTTCTTCAAGATGGCAGCCTCCAGAAGGAGGCAAATACCGCCTTTCCATCATTGAAGGTCTGCAGTCAGTTTTTCCTACTGCTCACTGTCCATAGCTAACCGGAAAATTGGCAGTTTTTAAACCAGTCCAAACCCTTTTCCCTTTTCTTATTATTTGAAGCAGCTATCATGCCATCCTATTCGGTCAAGAGCTTCAGTTTTAAACACATTGACCATCCAGCTTGTACAAATCACTTTCCTCCATTAAGGTCCAACTCATAACCATACTAAATAATTGGCCAAAAGTAGCATTTTATCAGCTTAATTCGAAGTTTACAGGAAGTTGACAACCACAAAGAACTTTTTCCACCTTCATAAAAGATTCAGATCTCAATTTCGTTATTAATTAAAGCATGATACTTCTCTATCCTAGTATAAAGTGGCTTAAAGGTACCTTAGATGTAATATCAGGTATCTGCTTATGACCTGATATTACATCTAAGGTACTTTTAATCCACCGTTTCCTCCAGTAAACAAATTAACTTCAAAGTGGACGTATAAATTATAAAGTCCTATGTCAGAATTAGGTCATGAGTTAGATGGTCACTGCTTGTCTTAAAACTTTTACGTAATAAGTATATTTTAATATCTGTATCACAGTGATGTAATCATATTGGAATAAATTAAAGTCACCTTTACGTCATGTGTACGTAATATGTAACATCCATGTTCTTTGTATGACCTATGTATAATGTCATTTTAAGGTCATGTGTTCACTGAGACTGCCTTCAAAATTTCACTAGCTTCATCAAGATCAAACAGACAAACAATAAAATTTACTAAACATTCAAATGGACTTAGTAAAAGTTAATACTTTCACCTTATAAACCCACACTTAATCATGACTTTGTCAGAATTAGAGAGATAATTGAACAATAATCAGTAATAATTAGTAAATTAATAATATTTTCACAAATTTACTATTTTATAAAATAAATAAATAAATATTAAATAGGATTTTACCATAAAAGCCAATAACCAAACTAAACTATTCTTTAATTCCAGTAAAATTTAACTTTTTTGTCAAAGGCACTACCACCGGTTCGGAACTTAACTTACTAACCGGCAAGAAACTCTATAGTCTTTTACCCTTTTTTATATCCATGTTATATTTAACATAAATTACAATAAAATATATCATCAACATCCATTATCATTAAATATAAAAACAAATAGCACACAATTATCATATTATAATGAAAAGACATCAGTTTTAATTTTAAAGAAATACACTTCTCGTTGTATCGCAAAGCATCCCTTTTGACCGACACAACTAACTTAAAACACAATAACTGTAAGCTAACGTTGATTAATAACTGAGGGCTCAATTAACTTCTACGATGTTTTATACATTTTTTGCTAATGAGGCTATTACGGCAAAATACCAATAATAGTGTTTGGCGCCAAAATATATTTTCTTAATTATCTTATTTATTAAGAAACTACCATTCCCTGTTAGTTTTTAATAGTTACAATTAATGTAATTTAAGTAATTTCAATCGTTTCTGAAATATTACAACAATTATATCGCAAATTGGCATCATTTACAAAGTTTACAAATTCATCAATGGTGCAGTGGTGCTCGTACTCACTTTGTTGCTAGCAGTGGTCCCGGTATCGATCCCCAGTAGGGTGAATTTACGAAAGAAATACCAAGTAATGAGATTTGTGTGACGGCACGGTGCTGTGTAGAAACCAGAATGGGAGAATTGTCTCTTGTCAGATTAGCGCACTTCAATTTTGGACTATATTGTCACTTTGCATCAGGTGTGATCACGGTCAAGCGTCACACAGTCAAAAAAAAAATATAAAACCGTATACATAAAACATGTATACCATATTCAGTGAGTATTATTTTGATATAGAATAAATTACCTCTTAACTGATTAGTGCTTTACGATCTTAGACTATATGAAATCAAATCAAAATATATTTATTCAAGTAGACATATTACAGCACTTTTGAATCGTCAAATAATATTTTTTTTCTTTTCCACACTCTAAATCGAATGTACGTCTGTTGATGGTACTCAAGAACGACTTAAGATCTGAAGTTGCAAGGGTTCCTTCACGCCCTGATCTGAAAAGAGCCCACAACAAACTCAGTCGGGTATTTTGTTTTTTGTTACCATCATTACAATATCATATAGGTTTAATATATTTAAATTCAATTTAGAGCAGTTCCTTCACTCCCACGCATTTCAATCGTCTAAGTAATCTTGCAACTTATAATACGATTTTTCTATCAACTTTCTTTTAACAAAGACTTTTAAATTTATTAAATGACATCTCTAATTCTATTTCATAATTTTACATCTGGTGAAATTTCTTTCAAACACGAACCAATTATCAATATCGAATAAATACTCGTATATTTCTTAACTTATACTGTTACCTTTGTGCATTTTTCTAAGAGAGTCACAAGCTCTTATAACTTTTAATGAAAATAATGTTTATTTTACAGTTTTTTATACAGAACCATTTACTTGGTGTTCTGAATAAAGGAAATGCCATAAACACACACACTCAATAGCTAATTTTCTTTAATATGTCATTCGCAGAAGCTAAGCCAATATCGCCAGTGTCATATTTCATAGTTAAGCTGAGCGAGAACTTTTGCAAGGACTTCGTATAGTTGTTCACTTTGAGCTTATATTGATTATTAACTTTAAGAGCGGCTGTATTAAGCCTTAAATAGAGAGACTTCGGAATGGCAGTGCAGTGTTTGCACAACTTAATTAAAGCTGGATATCTTTTGGCTTAATATTTACAATTTAAAGTGTATATTTAGTTATTTTATTTGTAAATAACGTAGATAATTTGTGCAGTATGGCTACGGAATAAAAAATAATTCATCTGTATCAAACTTAATTAAGGGGAGACAGAAAAACTTTTAAAGATGAATATGTGATACTATTTACAAAGCATCGCACCCATAAATCAAAACGAAACATACAAATACACACACATTCATACAAACACACACACCTCCCACACAAACACACGCACACACACGCACACTTACACGTCATGCATGCATACCTTTACTTTTTCTTTTTTTTATATTTGCACAAAACCTAAAATTGAAATTTTATTGTTGAGTACGTTTAGTTTATTATATACCATGTACATTGTTTGGGTAGGCACTGGCACCTAAAATACGGGTTTTCCTAGTTTAGGGGCCAGGATGTCACAGGAAAAATGTATAAATTGTACCTAATAAATAAATATTTCATTTCATTTCATTTCATATACACTTAGGGCTGTAGTACTTTGACGATGATAACAATTAATTAATGTAGTATTCATTCGTATTAATGCCTAGAAAAAGTATATCTATACTAATCTGAATCTTGTTAATCTCAGGAACTACTAATTCGAATCGAAAAGCCCTTTAATAAGGGAATTGGTTATTTAGCGAAGCAGGTCACTAGCCAGTATACAAGATGTTCGGAGACTGCTCTCGAAAACGACGACAGATGATAGTACTAATCAAACCTTTGATGATGAGACGGAAAACATCGATCCTGACTTAAAAACAATCATATTTATGTAAAATGTTTTATTGGAATTACTTACGCTCCATCACCTATAGTTAAATGAACTGATTGTTTCATAAAAAGTTTACAACTAGCAGCGGTCGCGGTCGCGGGGGCTAGAGGTTGTTGACACGGGCTGTGACGTCAGCTGTTTTAATTTTGTGTTTCATTGCTGGTTGTTATTTTTTTAGTAATTCAATGTATTTTTTAAAATCATCATTTCATTTAACTGTACTAACATTTTAAAGATATGGTTTTTTTTAAATCTGGATCGATTTTACTTCCGTCTGGATCAAAGCTGTCATTAATACTATCATCTGTCTTCGTTTTCGGGAACGGTTTCCAAATACTTTGTATATGTATATGGGACTAAAAATTGATTTATTATAAGCTGTTCTTTTGTAATGAAATTAGTTTATTTGGTTTTATAACCGATGACTGAGCCGACAGCACTTTATTTATTAATTAAAGGACTTACTTTCATTATAAATGTAGCAGTTTAATTATAGGTAAATATCGCATGCATGAAGTTAATACGAAACTTACGAAACAAAAACAAACTTGTTGTAAATTCTAGTAGGCTGCATAAAATTGACAACTCATTTAAGGGTAACTTACGGTACGTTTCTATAATAAACTCCCACAAGACGTTTTAGAAATGTCAATTAATAAATTCAAAGTCTTTGTTAAAAGAAAGTTGATAGAAAAGTCGTATTATAAGTAAACGAACTGCTCTAATTTGAATTGAAATATATTAAGCTAACATGATATTGTAATGGTGATGACACCAAAAAACACAAAAAACAAAACACCCTACTGAGTTTGTTGTGGGCTCTTCTCGGATCAGGGCGCGAAGGAACCCTCGTAACTTTAGATTTTAAGTCGTTCTGGAGTATCATCATCAGACGTACATTAGAATTAGAGTGTGGAAAAGAAAAGAAAAAAAAATTGACGATTCAAAAGTGCTGTAATATGCCTACTTGAATAAAGATAATTTGATTTGATTTGATTTGATTTAACAGAAATATCTTTAGACTACCGTACATTATAATATTGTATCTACATAAACATATAACATAACATTTTTTAAACACTCACGAATCCATCTGTGATTATTGCAAAGTGCATCGAAGTGTAAACGTATATTACTACTACACTTGATGACAAATTTTATAATACGGAGTTTTATAATTTAAAAAGTAGATGAAATTTCGTATTAATACGTAGTTTAACGATGTTTTAATCATAATGTTTTCTCCAAATATAACTTTAGACATAAAATATACTGTACTGATATTCTATAGCTGAAGGGTTTACTTGAAGATGCTAATCTAAAGAACTATTAGTCCGATTGGGAAAATGGTTACATTATTAGATAGATAATTTATCGAGGAAGGTCGAGATTTTATTTCCTAATGAGAGTTTCCGCTGCTAGCATTTAATAAATGTTTAAAATTCGCAAAAATCAGGTATGGCAATATCGTTCCTCTTAATAAATTCTAAAAAAAAAGGTCCAGGACTGTCTATCTTTTAAGGTTCGATCACTATTATGCTAACCAAATTTGTTTTAATATACTAATGTTATTTGCGAAGCTAACCCTGATAATAATACTTAAAACTATGCGATAGACTGCTTGTTTATTGAATCTGTGACTAAAAGACTTGTTGATTTTATTTAGTAATCGTTGATAAATAAAATTCAAAAATTCATTATTCTGGTTGGCCATTACAGCACTTTAGAATCGTTTTTCCACACATTAATTCCAATGTACGACTGATGATGTTGTTAAAGAACAACTTACAATCTAAAGTTACTTACAAAACTAATTTAACTGTATAAAAAACTAATTCAGAAGCTTCAGGTGTAAGTTAATTCGTTGTATTGTGCCGGAAGGCGGAGAGTTCGTATAGAAGCAAAGAGCCTCGGATTTCGGAAAGCGAACACTAATTGGGTCAAACCCATAAATCACGTAATAAATGAAACGGGTAAAATATATACGTCGATAAAATAGTTGTTGAGTTATTTAGTTGGGTGTATTTGTAAAAGTAATCATTTAAAAGGCAATCGTTTACTAGTAAAGTATCTAAACAGCTGCAATTAAAAATAAATTATCACAGTACCGTCGCAATATATAGTAGACTAGCTGAAACCGTGACTTCGTCTGCGTGTAATGTTTTTTGGGTAGAATATTCATTAATTTAGGCAAATTGTTTTACAAATAAGAAACATAAGTATAACACCCCCGCAATCCCCCTTGCCGGTGGAGTTTCGTAAAATCTGTTTCATAAAATTTCGTAAAATTATATTACCTCTACTGGGTGAAAGGAATATTCCTACCAAATTTCAAGTCTCTACGTCTTATGGTTAGGCAGTGTTCGGGAAACTAGGCCAGATATTTTTGATAAGGTATTTTTATATTTGTAACTTACATGTGTCCTTATCTACTGTAAAACTCCGTAATTAAATTGATCATTTAAAATCGTTTTTAATGTATTTTATATGTAGTAGTTTTATCAACAGAATTAGGTATACGTCAAATAGATAGCACCGAATAAGTCCCATAATTAAATGCACGCAAACGAAGTTGCACGGGTCAGATACTACAATATATATATAAAGAGAGAGTATACTTTATTATATATAGCATACAATACATGGAATATATACAATAACTTAATCATAGGATTCAAAAAGGCGGTCTTATCGCTGAGTAGCGATTTCTGCCAGGCAACCTTAGGGTTAAGGAATTCAGTCAGGATCTTGTTACGAAAGGAATAATATATTTATTATGTTATATTTTATTAATAAAGTAGTGCCTTTTATTTGAAGATTTCAAGTCTCTACGTCTTATGGTTGGGCAGCGCTAGAAAAACTAGGCCAGATATTTTTGTCCGATATCCCTCAGTGCCTGAAGACGAAGCTCTTACAATAGTTGGTGTTGCCGGTGATGATCTACGGCTCCGAAACATGGTCGCTGACTATGGGCCTCATAGTCACTCAGCGTGCGATGGAGAGGGCTATGCTCGGAGTTTCTTTACGCGATCAAATAAAAAATGAGGAGATCTGTAGCAGAACCAAAGTCACCGATATAGCCGTATGAATCGCGAACCTGAAGTGGCAATGGGTGGCGCATATAGTCCCGACGGACCGATGGACGTTGGGGCCCGAAAGCGCTGGAGTGGCGACCCAGCACCTGACGGCACAGTGTAGGGAATCTCCCCACAAGGTAAACCGACGACATAAAGAGGGTCGCCGGTAGCCGCTGGAGCCAGGCGGCACAAGATCGGGCCTTGTTGACATCATTACGTGGGGCCTATGTCCAGCTGTGGACGTCCATCGGTTGAAGCGACGACGCCTTACGGTTACAGAAATATCGTCATGAGTCAATATTTATTTTCAAGAACAGTACAGTGGTATCTTAAATACATAAGAACGATGATCCTGCAGTAGTATAAACTGTGTTGCAGTAATCAACGTCTTCCCTTATATAAAACACAGGTTGTACATAATACTATGACACTTTTAACAAATATATAGATTTAACAAGATACCTGGATATCTCTTATATATATGTCGGAGAATAAGAGAGAAGAAACATAAAGCATAGGAACGTAGGGTTCTCCGCCGACATTATCGTTAGTGGCATCCATAATTCAATCTCCATACTATGAGTTTTGGTGGGTAATGTTGGTGCAATGAAACATTTTATTAATTAACTCAGATTATATAATCCAATCACTTAATATTCTCGATAACAATTTACACAAATACAAACAATAATACTAGGAACGCGACTGTTTGAATAGTCGACCACACCGGCGAGCGGTCACACAAAATCTAGAGAGACGTGCGTCGGATTGTCACAATTGACTCTGTCCTACGCCGATCGATAGATGACGCCAGCGTTTCACTGACTACTGCACTCTGACTTATATATTTAGATACAATTAATATATCCATACTAATATTACACTCATACAATAAAAAGAGCGAAATAAATCATTTTCAAACAATAAATAAAAACAAACTTGTAATGCCATGTTTTATAATGAAGAAGGTTCAGAAGTTAATTCTCGGTTTGAGAATATGCATTTTAATAAGATACCGCATTCATTTTTGAAATGCAATTTCCTAAGTTTTCCCTGTTGAGACTCGAACCTAGGACATCTGCTAGAAGGACATACTTGTTTCATTGTTAATATTAGTTTCTTCAATACAATTCCAGGCATATAATTTACATCAGACTAGTCATAGCGAAGAGTGTTGGATGTTAGGTATTTCCTTAATAAATTAAAATATTCCTTACAGCATCATTTTCTTAAAAGCTCATGTCACAAAGTACGTAAAGCTCAAAGCGGTGCCCAGGACTAAGTAATTCAAAGATTTCTATACTTTCAAAGTTCGAAGTCACCAATTTTATTAAAACACGCTTTTCAGATAGATTTGGTATGTTCAGACTTTGGAACACGTAATATTTCGTGCTCGATAAAGCTCACGATTTAATACATAAAATACAAATATACTTGTATGTTATCAAATGTATAATAGTAATCTAGTATTAAAAGACTCTAGACTTAAGATATGGAAAAGAGAAATCTCCCTTAACGCATTGTTTTGTTATCTCTTTTGATTATTTTATAGCATATCCACCATTACTTTTAACTTTAACTGTAAGAAATAGTATCTTCGCAATGTCTCAAATACCGGTTGATTTGAAATAGCATTTTTGCGGTAGATTGCCGATGGCAACTATTAGTTGACATGATACAATACTTTTGGCTCACCCAAGAAATCTCTGTCTGTGTAAGTCATAATGTGTATTATCTATTTCGCTTCTCGGTAACTGTCGTAAAAAATATCTGTAGGGATAACACTAGAGAATAGAAAAAAGTAAATCAGTTACAAAGTGACTGTTATCAATGGAGCGTGTGTCGCGTTGAAGGCGGTTAAGTTTTTTTCTGGTATTTTATAAACTGGGAATGTTTATCAGTGATTATTTGTGTTTTTGATTATATACATGATGTGAATAACATTGAAAACCCTTAATGTAAGTTTTAATTTTTAAGACATGAGCCTATAAATATAAGACGGACCTTTTTCACTATCTCAATGTTTAGTGCAACATGAGGCTACGCCAGAATCTTTATTTAATAATCAAAAGATAACATTATTTAGTTTAATTAATAGCAAATATAAATCATGTCATTTACAATCTAAGGGATAAGGTATTTTTATATTTGTTACTTACATGTGTCATTATCTGTATGAGTCCATTATTAAGACGATCATTTAAAATCATTTTTAATGTATTTTATATGTAGTAGTTTTATCAACTGAATTAGGTATGCGTCAAATAGATAGCAGTCCCATAATTAAGTGCACGCAAACGAAGTTGCACGGGCCAGATACTACAATATATATATAGACAGAGTATATTTTATTATATAACATATAAATAATACATGGGATATATACAATAACTTAATCATAGGGTTTAAAAGGGCGGCTTTGTCGCTGAGTAGCAATTTCTGCCAGAATTTTGTTACGAATGGAATAATATATTCGTTGTGTTGTATTTTATTCATAAGTTCACAAGTAGAACCTTTTATTTGAAGATTTATAGGTAATATTCAATATTCGACAGCGCAGTTAGTATGCAAACAGTTAAGTGTGAGTTAGACACCCAACCGCGGCACACCTTCACGTACGCGCTTCGAACTAAAGTGCCCCCATAAATTCAGCTGTTGTAAGTTTAAGCGGTCCCACAGAGTAATTCTGCACTGGAAACGGAAAACAAACTTTGAATAAACAAATTGTTTATTTCCCAACGAAAATTGCAACCTTTATTAATGTATAAACTTACGAAAGTCATCGTCTTCGTTTGTGTTACTTTTAAGTAAGAGTCCATCTCCTAGGTAAGTAGCAGTCCATTAAAGCTCCACCGCTGGGTACAGGCTCATATGAGAGAGGGTTTTAGAGCATAGACCTACCTTGCTGGATTTGCATAGTACACAAGTGCACTCTCTATTCCTTCACTCTCATAGTCTCATGTGACGGCAAACCCGACACTCGGGGAAGTGGAGCATACTGCCAAATACACAACTTTGGGTAAACATTGAGAAACTCAATATCCATTTTTGATTTAACCCGACCCGTGACTCGATCCCAGAACCTCATATCTATAGTCGAAGTATATCTATAATCTATGCTAACCTTTAGACCAATGTAAGCATGGGAGTTATTGCTATTTTTAATAATTAACTCTAACGTCATTATATATCTAATAACTGGTATTTTATCATGTTATTTGTTACTGAAACGTTATTTCTTCGTAGACTACATATTAGGTACGACGCATTTATTATAAGATATTAAGATTACATTATGCTAATAGATTAGAATGTCAAAATAAAGATTAGGCTGAATGGTCTAAAAGTTTAGCTATTCCCATTAAAATGATCTATACAACAAAAAGTCATATTTAATTCCTAAACATAATAAGGAAATATTCATTATAACTTGACGTTATAATAATAGTCGCTCACTCCAAAGTAAAACTGCCTCATTGGTCTAGTGGTTAGCTTGTTCGACTACAGACATGAGGTCCTGGGTACGAGTCCTGGGTCGGGCTAATTAAAATATCAATATGGAGTTTTCTATTAAGATTTTCTCAATATTTGCCCGAAGTTGGAAAGTTGGTGGTGTGATCCAGCCCCGTGCCTTGGAGAGCACGTTAAGCCGTCGGTCCTGCGCCTGATCTCTCGCCGATCGTGTCGGATTCCCGTCACATCGGACTTTGAGAGTGAAGGAATAGAGAGTGCACTTGTGTACTATGCCTGCTAATCCGCAGTGGAACAGCGTGGCGGGTCTATACTTTAAAAACCCTCGCTCCTCGGAGTTAGGAGGCCTGTGCCCAGCAGTGGGACGTTAATGGGCTGTTACTTACTTACTTTTACTCCAAAGTAAAATATTGACAGTAACGTAATAACTCTCTTTTGGATCAAAGTTATTTTCGTTACTTGTTATTTTATCAGTAAAGTAGCAAATAACAGATATGTTACTCATTTATCCGTTACTTAGACCAATAAGGGAGCCCAATTGGCATTCATTATTTTATATATAAGAGCAAAACCGAACTTGTAAAATATTATTTTAGGGTGAATAACGTTCAGAAATCATTTGTCAATTTGAGCTTACGCATTTTTGATAAGACACCGCATTCAGTTTTGGTTTTGTCATCCATATTTTTAGTATATTAACGTGTATGTTTGTCTGTGTTGTATGTATGGGTGCATGAATGTGAATGTGTGTACGTTTTAGTACTTTAATAAGATAATTATATTAAGTAAACTTTCAGTTTCCTCATAAGATAGGCCACTGAGGTAGTTTTTCACTTGCATTTTGCATTTCCAGGTTGTAATTGGATTCAGTGTTTTATTGAATAGATACAACCTAGACCCCAGAACATAGTATTGATGGTCATATATGTAGGTATTGTATAATTCCTACGTTTCGCTTTATTCAAATATGTCAAAAAGATCTTTAACAAAAGCCATATTATAATGGTGGAGATTATTTAAACGATAAAAATGTTTGGACTTGATTCCAGTTGTACACATTACACATTGTAACATACAAAACTATATTTAAAAGAGTAACCGCTGAGTTTCTTGCCGGTTTCTTCCCAGTGAGATCAAATTTCCGAACCAGTGGTAGATTTGTTTACCAATGGACAACCTACAGACAATTCAACTGCTTTTTGAGCCTAGTTGAATAAAGAATATTTTGATTTAAATTTTATACATATAGATAAGAAGAAGACCTTCAAGAGATGTCACTTAATAAATTCAAATCGTTTGTTAAAAGAAAAAATAATTGAAAAATCTTACTATAACTTGAAAGATTACTCAGTCGATTAGAAATCGGGGAGTGAATGAATTGCTCGAATCTAAATAAAATTTAAAAAAATTTATATTATATTGTATTGATAACGGTTAAAAAAAGATACCCCATTGAGTTTGATGTGCTTGGCCATGCTTAACAGTGAGATAGGAAGGAATGCAGTTGCCTCTTTCTATGAGACCGTCATCTTGATTAAGGAGGCAATGAAGCTAAAACGAGAAGCTGCAGCAGTCGGTTTTATCCGGGAGTATCAAGGTGAATGCACAAATAAGGCTCTGATACACCCAAACTAAAGTGAGGAGGGTATCGCTGGGTTTTAGTAGGTATTCTGGCCCTGCCGGCAAGTCCAACACTCCCTTTTCGACGCTGGGAAATGCTTTTAGGCACTGCTTGTGGGACTCACTGGCTGTACCAGAATACCCACTAAAACCCTACCCATCTTCGTAAACGAGTGATGACGTTGTCAGGAGTTCGCTTGCACATTTTCTCTGACAAGCCTGGTTGTAACCGATAAAGTAGTTCATGGATTCAAAGTGAAGATAAAAGACGCCTTCTTCCTCCCAGTTTCCTCCTTCAGAGAACAGAGGAATTTGGTGCTCCTTCTCTCTCTCCATTACCTCCTTAGGAAGGAGACAATTGTATTCCATGCTGCCTCACTGCCAAGCATTGTGAAGGTCCATACACCCTGTCTCGTGGCAGGGGTGCATGAAAGCCTTTCCCAGCGAAACAAAAAAAAAGACGCGAAGAATCTTTAGCTTGTATCATCATCAGTCGTACGTTGGAATTATTGTGGAAAAACCTATATTTGATCCAAAATTGATTTAAAGGCTTACTTGAATAAAGAATATTTGAATTATTATGTAAAGTTGCACAAAGCTTTATTTTAATAACTTTTACCCTCCTATTTAAGGCAGTTGACATAAAAGCAAGCTTTATTTATAGCTTAAGTGCTCTCCTTCACTACTGTTGTAAAATATCTTATGTAGTTCTTATGACCGCTAAGATTCTTAGCAAAACGTTTATTATTACAGCTTTTCTTATACGAATTTTAAAATATATTTATAGTTTAATAATAAATATAGAGTATAAAACAAAATAATCATATGACAATTTGCACGAATGAGTGAGAATATAAATGCTACATAGCTGATGTCAGCCATGGAAGTAACCTAATTGGTCTTGACTAATCTGAGGAGCGCCTTTCTCTTTATCACGCCTAGTTAACGGGATGCCCCTGGTACGTCCGAAATGTCGACCTACATAGGAACTTAGGACTCCCCAAGATAAAGAGTTATTTCAAAGAGCTCTCCGAAAATTATTTCGAGAGAGCCATCAATCATAGGAACCCACTAGTGGTTAACGTGTCCTCTTATGGGATCCGCCTCAACGTTCCACCTAGGAAAAGACGGCCTAAATATGTCCTTAATGACCCCGACGATACGATAACTATCGACAATCTACCATACCAGGTAGGGACAAACACTTATACAAGCGATACACAGCGCCTCCGCCGGCGGAGTCGAGGTTCCCGACTTCTGACGTCACCCGGACGTGGACTTCACCTACGTTCCCGGGGGCGCTTCTGATTCTTCCTTTTCAGGTGATGATTCTGCGATAACGTCGCTCCAAGCCGAGGCTCGGTCTCGCAGGCGACGCCCTTGGAGCGGCGTTTCCCCAGAGAGCGGCGTTTCCCCTTTCCTCGCACTCGAAATGTGGGGGCCTCCATAAGAGCCCGTCCTCCTTCCGGTTATGCTGTAAAAGCCAGTAGGGCTAACAGCTAAACACAGTCCGAACAAAAAAAAACGCCCAGTTGTAACACGACATACGATAGCTAGACGAAAAATTAAGATGCGATGGAAAAAAGTTTCATTTTAATAAAGTTGTACGAGTGTAAGGAAACGTACGAAAAAGTTCTCTAAAAATATTTGACGTGAATATCTATAGAAAAAGTTAATTACTACGTCATTTAGCATGAATTCCTTGATCACATATGGAAAGACACCATTAAACTTTTTACGTCTGCTTTCAATAGATGGCGATTTTTTAGCAATGATGTTTATTTTCTACTTATTTATTTATCTATAAGCTTTCAATAAAAAGTAAGTAAGTAGCAGCCCCGTAACGTCCCACTGCTAGCCACAGGCCTCCTCACTCATATGAGAGAGGGTTTTTAGAGCATAGACCCACCACGCTGCACCACTGATTGGCAGGCATAGTACACAAGTGCACTCTGTATTCTTTCACTCTCATAGTCCGATGTGACGGTAATCCGATACAACCGAAGAGAGAACGGGTGCAGGACCGACGGCTTAACGTGCTCTCCGAGGCACGTGGGTGGATCACACGGCCAACTTCCCAACTTCGGGCAAATATTGAGAAATCTTAATAGAAAACTCAATATTGATTTTTGAATTGGCCCGACCGGGGACTCTAACCCAGGACCTCATATCTGTAGTCGAACATGCTAACCACTAGACTAATGAAGCAGTCAAGCTTTAAATATTAATATATTTGAATTTGTGTAGATTAATAAAAAAATATTGTATTTACGATTAAACAAGTTGTGTATAGGAAGATTGTAAAGTTATAATAGGAATTCAAAAAGTAGACGAGTATGAAATAAAGAACGTTTTAAGGTATTGAAAACCTTTCTAAAAATTATAAATTAGATGACAAATAATAACCATGTTATATTATTTTGTTTCTTTTTAAAATAAACGTATTTAAGAAAGATATTTAACTGAAAGGCTTCGGCCGTGGCTAGTAGATTAACGCACTGCCATCTAAGATTGTATCAACAATTACCATCAGGTGTGATCAAGGTCAATCGCCAATCTGTTAGCAAGATTACGTGTAAAGGTAGGTGAGGGAAGCGAATGTGTGGGAAGAGAAGCGACGTAACGACGCTTCGCCACGGCATGCCCCTTCAAATGTTTCTTATTAAAATATAGTTTAGTTTTATCTTATCCAGTAAACAAACAGGAGTTCAAAACCTCTCCCTGAAGGCGTGTATTTCTCTATTGAACGTCCCAGTGTCTAATAAAGTGGTCTCAGTCGAAGCAAGATTAACAGCGATGCTTTATTATACAATAGGTGCCCTGACAACGGGGTGTTTTCTTTATATAAGTAGTAACTTCTTGATATTAGAAAAAAAGGCATTAAATATCATGGTGTTAAAATATATGGACATTAAACAACAGTAACAATACGCAGTGTAAAAAATAAAGCTGGGTTATTTCCTATGATGTCAGATTTTCCAGATTCAATCTTCGTGAGGAAATATTTTGCTATTACACAACATACTACAGTGAATATTTATATATTTATATTCTACACCTTTATATATAAATTATAGGTGATATAGCTTTATTTATTTTTAAAAATCACCCCAATTCTCTCTACTTTTTCTGATGGTCCCTTTATACATTGGGTTGTCTGTAAGACATCGATAAATAACGATAAGACTGCTCGTTGCATAAACCAGAAATAAACAGCTTTTAACTTCTTACTAAATAGGGTTTCACAATAAAACTCAATAAACATACTAAAATATTCTTTATTTCCAGTAAGCTCAATAAACTTTCTTGTCAACTGAATATACCACTAGTTCTGAATGTCGTATCGACTGAGAAGAATCCAGCAAGAAACTCAATAGTTACTCTTTTCTATTAATGTCCTATTAAATGTTTCATCAACATTCAAATCATTATTAATTAGTGAATAACACTTAGCTTTGTATTGCAGAGCAGCCAGACTAACCAACACAAATAACTTAAAACACAATAACTGGTAGCTGACGTTGAGAAAAACTGAGAACTAAACTGACTTCCACCACGTAAACATTATAATAAAATTTAGAAAATAGAATTTATGAAATACTTATTTTATGAACAATAGTATATTAAATGACGAATGGCAAATTAAAATGCCACATGTCATTTGTAAATAACCTTCAAATGAATAAGCATAAAAACGCTACATATCTTCGTGACGCTAATCACTTGTTTATTCCGTAAAAATTTTGCCCTCATGCGCCTTAAGAAGTTTCACTTCAATAACAATGTTATGCAATAGGGATAACAATAGTATATAGTTAATAGGCAGTGCGTTTCAAAGACAAACAGGTTGAACAACTTAAATTTCAGGAACTGCAATCAATCCAGAGGATCAGGATCCAAGCCGACCAGGCTCTGATTCAAAAGTGGAAGGAGGACCCCAGTAGCGGGCGTGGCCACTGTGGGGGCAATACGTCCTCTCCTGGAGCAATGGCTTTCCAGGAGGCACGGGACGCTTTTCTACAGACTGGTGTAGGTTTATGACCGGCACGGCTGCTTTGAAAAGTTCCTGCACCAAATTGGCCGGGAGGAGTCGCCTGCTTACCACGAGTGTAGAGCAGCTATCGACTCAGCACATCACACTGTGGCAGAATGCGCAGACTAGGGACCTCAGCGGCATCGCTTGGCTTGCAGATCGTGCCTGGTCTGATACGCTTTAGTGGCTGTATAGACTAGTTGCTTCCATCTCTCTCTATCCTCGGCTTCATTTGGAGCTATTGTAAGCGCGAGTCTCGTTATATTCCTTATTTGTTCGGACCAACGGGTAGGTGACCGATCCCTTGTTACTTTTCTATCAACCCTACCTACCACAACCAGGTACTGGTAGGTAGCAGGTAGTGAATAGCCTCGTTATTATATTATGTTCTGTAAGGATGGATTTATTCTATGTATAAAGATGTTATAGAAAATTACCTATAAAAACCTGTCAACCTCACGCTGCTCCACAAGTCCAAAGCGAATGAATATGTTTAAATTAAGTGAAACGACAATTTTAAAAATATATCGTGCGGTACGTGAGGCTTTACATTGCCAGCTCCTTTATTTTACGACGCATTTGTTACATGTTTCAATTATCTCGGTGGAAGAAGTTTTCGAGACTTCAAAGGCTGTTCAAGGAGAGATTTGAAAATGGCTTGATAAATTGATGAGAACGTACTTAATCTAAGGTTTAGGGAATAGATGCACCAAATTATCTCGGAGGAATCACCCAAAATAATCAGCTTTGGTACCCCAAATGAACTTCTTAGTGGAAGCATATTTAGAAAAGGGTTCTCTATTGAGGCGGAATGCCCAGTTTAGGAATCGCAACGCCACCTCATAGTGGCCCTGGTTGGAAGCGATCTTTTACCAAGCGTAGTAGGTGCTATGCTCGGTAGGGAGCCACATTTGAGGGCTGTGTGCTCCTTCTGTGAGTCTGTCATCTTGCAGAAGGAAGCATTAGAAAGGGAAAGGGAGATTGCGAACTCTGCCCGCCAATCGCTTCCCATTCCTTGATCCCTTGACTCAAATTCATCCGGAGTGCCAGATCTCAATGCTTCAGCGAACATCTGGCCCCCAGCATACAGATGAAGAGGGTTCCGCTGGGTTTTAGTGGGTATTCTGGTGCAGCCAGCGAGTCCCACACTACCGGATGGAGTTAATCTTCATGGTGGATGATGGAGGATGGAGGTTAACTCCATTTGACGTGCGCAAAACGATAAAAGGTTCTCTAGTGAGAGATATTCTGTTTATTAATAACTATTGACACATCCAACCTCATCTGCCTAAAGTTAAACTTGAAGTACGTCCCTATCTATTTGATGAGAAACTGAATTTACGCTAAACTTAACATATTAACTCATTCAGTTCAATTTTATACTGGTGGAAGTCTTATATTATCAGATTATTCGTCACGTCACACGTTTCTACACCAGCGGTAAGACAGATAAAGTAAAGCAGGTCTTTTCCCTGCTCGTAATTGATCTAGGATTTGAATACAGGACTTTCATAGTAAGATTTCACGTTTTTAACCACAATACAAACACGTTATAAATTCAATTTACACAGAGTTAATAAATTATTTTAATTTAAATAAAACAGGCGAAAATTTAATCAGGCTCAATTGCAGATTGCTGAGACGAAATTAGAAGCTCAAAGGAAAGTTTTTTTGTATATAAAAGTTTTTTTTGTACAAACAATCTTAAGGAGTAATAAACAGTTTAACGCCGGTGTGGCTTGTAATTTTCCTTCGCCCTCGCAGCTCATAGGGCTCAAAATGCTTTAAAGAAAACTTCGACCAAATTAAAGACTGAGCGTCGTGAAATAGCTTAAAATAGCTTTACGTTGCTTAGCGACGACTACTTCAAAAATATATAAAGAGATTTCATAAATACGTACCAAATTAAAAAATTAAGTAATTCTGTTTGTCTGTTTGCACTAGACTAATTATGATATTAATAATCTTCTTAGTACCCATGCTGAAAAAACAACAAAATACATAGACTTAGCTGCAGAAATAAAAAGACAGTGGGCAGTAAAAACCGTTAAAATACTACTAATAGTTATTTCTACCACAGGTGTCATTCCCAAAACGTTGCAGACTAACCTACAGATATTCCAAATGCCTAAATTCACTTACAAATTAATTCAGAAAGCAGTTATTCTTAATACTTGCCGCATAACCGGCAAATTTCTAACAATAACTTCGTAGATCACCTTCTTCTTCGTTTTTTTTTTTAAAAAACCTAATAAATATTGTCACGCTGGGCTGGCGCCCGCGTATCAATTATACTTACCCCTCTAAAAAGGGAGTATAGAATTAAAAAAAATAATAATAATTTATTGACATTAACTATAATACAACTTTACAGCAAAATTCGACTTAATTATATCACAAGAATTGATTTGCAATGACATTTTCTGTGAATGCTCTCGTATTATATGGAATGACTATAACTTTTCCATACAAAGCAAGATCATTATTTAACATTAAACACAAATGTATTAAGAACGATTGCCCGTTGGTTGCTGATGGTCTCCACATTAGGAAGCCTGTGACGTGGAGACCGTTGACATTACCTACTGGTTTGTATTAGGACTAGGCTTGGTGTGAGGCAGTATGACAGAAAAAGAAAAAAAAAAAAAAAAACATAATTAAAACTTAAGTTATAAAGATAGTATGGATAGGACTAACTTAACTATGACTAATACTTTCAGACTGTGAACTATATACATTTTTTACATATATATATACATACATATATGTAGACTAAATATTGAATAAACTTATTATATACATAAATTATTATACAATGATTGTTAGAGCCTTTTCGGTATCCTTGTACGTTAGTGTTTTAAGCCATGCTGAGATTATGTGCTTAGCTCGACGATTAGGTACATTCTTTAAGCTGCAATGCTTACATACATAATTGTAGAGTTTGGACACAATGAAGGGCGCAAAACGCCTTGCAAAAGTTGATTTGACTTTCGGTATTGACGATTTGAGCACTCTTTTCTTGAAAATGATATGACTTTTTATTGTTCGTTCGTTTTTTTATTGTTCGGTATTGCAAAGTTCAAAGTTTCTACATATCTTTACGCAAAGCTCAAATGGCCTAGTGACCGTGACATTACACATTTAACTCGGGCTTCGTCAACTTTAATGATTATTAAATACAATACCGCCACCTTTTTGGAACTTAAATTCGGTTCAGATTTTTAAAAGAAAATGCAAGTTGCACCTTGTTGGCGGAACTGATGATAAGGCAAGAATATACATATTTTTTTTATTTACAACTTAATCTATATATATTAATATCTCGAAATACAGGGCAATGCCTTCTATCTATCGGCGTGGGACAGAGTCATGTGTCGTGAGCCGTTGGCAGACTCACTAGTTCTCGGATGACGGTCCGCCTGAGCGGTCTACTATTGAAACTGTCGCTTTCCCAGCTATTATTGTTAATGTTTTGTGTAAATTTTTATCGGGAACATTAAGTGATAGGGCATTATAATCTGAGTTAATTAATAAAGTGCTTGATTGCACCAACATTACCTACCAACGCCCACAGTAGTGATGTGATTTATGATTGATTGATATGATTATGGATGCCATTAATGCCGATGTCGGCGGAGAACCTTACACCCGTATCTTCTCTCTTATTCTCCGACATCTGTTGTTAAATATGATGTAAGAAATAAAAGGTTATTTAGGAAATTCTTAAGTTTATGGAAATATATTTAGATAAATTTTGTCATATAGATAGACAGGGCATGGGCATAGGCTTATTTTTTATATATATTAAACATCAAGAGGCTGAAGTAGAAGATAAGAGCTTTTTAACAACCAATTTCTTGTGTTTTGAAGTGTACATTCTACATTTTTGGCTAATCAATTAGGAGATTAATAAAGGAGACGATTTCGATAATTACACATTTAAAAACCCAAATATTTGGGTAACTCGAAGAGAGATGATCGTACAAAAAAGGGAATTGTAGTTTAACGGTCATAGCATCACGCCTCATTCCCATAGGAGTAGGCAGAGACCACGTCCTGCCACTTGCCACGATCTTTGCATATCTCCTTCGCTTCTTTCATTCTCATTAAACCTTTCATACAAGTTCGTCGGTTTAGAGTACTCTTGACCTGACCCTTATTTAAAATGTCCTGGATTTGGTCCAGGAACGTTCGCCTTGGTCTTCCCCTTCCAACTTTCGCATTCACTCTTGACTCATAAATCCTTTTTGGCAGTCTCATTTCATTCATTCTCTCTACTTGCTCAAACCATCTAAGCATACCTTTCTCGATTTTAGTCACTACATCTTCTTTTATACCATAACGTTCTCTTATCACAGTATTTCTTAACTGAAAACTGAGTGACAGAGTAACAAACACTGTGATTGTAGTGTTAACTGTATATAACTGTTAACTGTGTTGGAATGATTCGAACTTACGAATTATTCGTTCGAACCGAATGTTAATAATCGATTCGGAACTCCAAAACGGAATCATTCCAAAGTTTTCCAATAAATCGGTTTCTTTTCCGAATTATTCTTAAACTATTAAATTAATAATGAATTTTTCACTATTTTCAATTCAGGTTTTTTTGTGTTCAATATTCAAATATAAATTTAAAAGTATATATACATTTTATTCAAACTATAAAATATATTTACACAATCTTTTTTTTATTTTAAAGAGAATGAATAAACAAAAATTATATCGTAGCAAATATAGTATTCTAACAAATACAACATTTGAAAATTTGCTACAAATTTTTGTTTAAAAATAATAAATACGATACTGAATCGCGTGATAATGAAGATCGTTTATCAGATACAATATAGCCAGCAGTGGAAAATAATCTTTTACTTTCAGCTGAAGTAGAAAGTATTCCCAAATATTATTTATTGAAAAAATTTATATTTTTGAATCGAATATTCTCACAACCTTAATAAAATCCAATGCCTTCTATAGTGTATAACAAAAAAATCATAATCACAATAGGTATAATCAAAAAAAATCTGGACAATCATAAAGGTCTAGCACAATAGCAGAAATAGGCAAGTTATTGCTTTCATATGGCTTAAAAATTGTTCATAAAAGCTGAAATTCCATTTATGTAGACAGGTTTAAAGTCGAAATGCATTGTAATGGTAAGTAGATTCAAAAAAATCAAAATATGAAACGACCGAACGATCGGCAGACTGCAATTTACAGGCGAGATAGATTGCCCCGAGGCTTACATCTCTCTTTGAAATCAGTTTCGCCTTTCTATCATTGCATAGGGGCTGTAAGAATTTTCTTTAAGCTAGAAAATGATATATCCAATACAAAACTCCGATAACAGATAGCTATTTCCGTTACAAATTGTTATTGACACATAGTAAAAGTTTGACGACCTCGATGACACAATGCTAGAGTATTTGCTTTGCTAATACAGGTTTTGGGTATGTATTAGTCTGGTCTGCTAGAAGACTTCGGTCGTGACTAACTACCACCCTACCAGCAAAATCCGCCGTCAAGACATATATATATATATATATAGAATAAGAGAGAAAACGGAGAAGCATAAAGCACAGAGGCGTAGGGTTCTCCGCCGACATCGTTATTAATTGGATCAATTATTTGATTTCTTATTCTGTGGGCGTTCGTGGGTAATGTTGGTACAATCAAACACTTTATTAATTAACTCGGTTTATAATGTTCAATCACTTAATGTTCCCGATATCAATTTACACAAACTCATTAACACTAATAGATAGGAACGCGACAGTTTCAATAGTCGAACACTTCGGCCGACCGCCGCTCGAGAACTGCCGAGAGACGGGCTGGACTGCCACTTATTGACTCTGCCCCCACGCCGATACAAAGATGGCGCCAGCGTTCCACAGATTATTACACACGGACCAGCGATTCACAGACTCTTGCACTCCGACATATACAAGAGATATCCAGGTATTTATTGACTCATCACGATATTTCTGGAACCACAAGGCGTGGAGACTTGAAATTTGGTAGGAATATTCCTATTGCTTCATTGGTTAGCATGTAAAAATACAGACATAAGGTCCTGGGTTCGAGTTCCGGGTCGGGCCAATTCGAAATCGATATTGAGTCTTCTATCAAAATTTTCTAAATATTTGCCAGAAGTTGGGAAAAATTTGGCGGTGTGATCCACCCCCGTGTCTCGGAGATCACGTGAAGCCATCGGCCCTGATATCTCTCCGGTCGTGTCGCATTGCCGTCACGTCGGACTATGAGAGTGAAGGAATAGAGAGTACACATGTGTACTATGCCTGCCAATCCGCAGTGGAGCAGCGTGGTGGGTATGCTCTAAAAACCCTCAAAAGAGCGAGGAACGAGCAGCATTTGATTTATTTAATTGATTTTTAAACGACGGAACGAATATCAAATGTTTGAATATAGGAATTGTTTCTAAGGGAATGTATGGTTATTGTTTTTGCTATATTCCAAGCATTTTCCTGTTTACTCATCTTTTAAACCTCCCCTGAACTTCAACAATTAATTCTAAAACAAAATTAACGAAATCCGTCAACCGTTCTCAATTATTAACGATACTAACGAACAGTAATTCCTTTTTATATATAAGAAAACTGCATCCGCGACTTCGTCTGCGTGGAATGTTTTTTGGGTAGCATTTTCATTATTTTAGGCATTTATCAGAAATAACACGATAAAAGGTACTAATAATTATTCATTTTAAAATATTCTTTACCTCTAGTAAACTTTTTTTGTCAATGACTCTACCACCGGTTCACAACCCATAGACTAGATGGAGAAGAACCATTATCATTAAATATAAAAACAAATATCACACAATTATAATTATTACATATTAAAAAGACATCAGTTTTAATTTAAAGAAATACACTTAGCGTTGTATCGCAGAGCAGCCCTTTTTATGACCCCACTAACTTAAAATACAATAATTCGTAGCTAACGTTGATTAAAAACTGACTTCTCGATGAACTTTTAGGACGACTTAAACACTTGTCGTTAATGATGCCATTAGCATAAACCACCAATGACAGTGTTTGGCGGCAATTATATTTCTTAATTATCTTATTCATTAAGAAACTACCATTCCCCGTTAGTATTTAATAGTTACAATTAATATAATTTAAGTAATTCTAATCGTTTATGAAACATTATAATAATAATATCCCAATTTGGCATCAGTTACAATGTTTACAAATTCACCAATGGGAACGATATAGTGAAGGCCATTCTTTTCGTGAAGGTCATTCTTTCTAAGAATACGATTTAGTCAAATGACGAACCGTATTCTTTATTTAAAATGTTACTCTATTTGAAATATATCATAAATACAGCATCAGTTAAGCCACCTTTATCTGAATTCAGGTGATCCTAACAAGCATTATAGTAACATTTGTAACACTATAGAAAACCAATTTAAGAGAACTTTCAAGATGAGGAACTCACACAGGCCCCATAACAATTTCACGTTTAAAGATTGGGCAACTGTTGGCATATATAAAAGTAGAACTCGACTATATGAATTGTATGCTATAAAGCAATATGATCATCGTGTCGAATTTATTAACTACGTTAGAAACTACTCTAAAATTTTTAAAAATGTGTGCATATTAGCGAAATCTTTGCATATTAAAAATAATATTAGAAATTCTAAGAATAAAATTTTAACTACTTGGAGTATAATAAAAAATGAAGCTGGAAAAGTAAAACCACGGGATACCAGCATTGAATTGTGTATAAATAATTGCATAATTTCGGAAAACACGGAAATTGCTAATATTTTTCAAAATTTATTCTGTGACAAAGCAATTTCTATGACTTCTACAATAAATTCATCGTCAACAGAAGCCTATTCTCTGCTTTCGAATCATGTTCCTGAGTGTTGTGTTCTCTTTAAATTCAAACATATCTCGGCAACTGATATTATTAAAACTTTTAAAACTTTAAATGTAAAAAATACAGGCGATATATGGGGAATGTCAGTTAAAGTTGTTCTTCCAATTATTGACTGTATTAGCCCGCACTTAGCAACCCTTTTCAATAATTGCATAGACTCTGGCATTTTTCCTGATCTTATGAAACAAAGTAAAGTTGTCCCCTTGTTTAAATCGGGTGATAAATCTGACCCTAATAACTATCGTCCCATTTCTGTGTTGCCAACCCTAAGTAAAGTTTTTGAAAAAATTATACTCACACAACTACTAGAACATTTTAGTGCCCATAGCCTGTTTCATCCTGAACAATATGGATTTAGAAAAGGTCGCAATACTACTGATGCGGGCGTGTCTCTTTCGAGACACATTTTTGATGCTTGGGAAAAGTCCCAAAATGCATTAGGAATTTTCTGCGACCTTTCTAAGGCTTTTGATTGTGTAGAACATAGCACTCTTTTACTTAAACTTAGTCACTATGGTGTGAGGGATGGAGCACTTAATTTGTTAAGCTCTTATCTTCAAAATAGAATTCAAAAGGTCTTTGTAAACGGTGTTGAGTCGTTAGGATCACCTGTAAAAATGGGTGTCCCACAAGGTTCAATCCTTGGCCCTTTTTTGTTCTTAATATATGTAAATGATTTGGCGTACCATGTGAAAGACAAATGTGATATAGTCCTATTTGCTGACGACACTTCGTTGCTGTTTAAAGTAGACAGAAATGTAGATAATTATGACGATGTAAATAGTACCCTGTCACAGGTCTCACGTTGGTTTTCTGTTAATAACTTGATGTTGAACTCGGCAAAGACTAAGTGCGTTGAATTCGCGTTGCCAAATGCAAAAGAAGTCTGTAAAAATATCAAAATAAATAATAGTCCGCTAAATATAGTTAAATCTACAGTCTTCTTAGGAATAACGTTAGACTCAGGGCTTCAGTGGGGTGCCCATATTAAGACTCTGGCAAGCAAACTTAGTTCAGCTGCATTTGCTGTTAGGAAGGTGAGGCAATACACTGATGTTGAAACTGCTAAAATGGTGTATTTCGCTTATTTTCATAGCATTATGTGTTACGGCATACTGTTATGGGGGAAGGCGGCGGACATTGAAACTATCTTCATTTTACAAAAAAGAGCAATACGTGCCATATACCAATTGGGATCTCGCGTTTCATTAAGAGAAAAATTCAAAGAAATATCTATTCTCACAGTACCGTCGCAATATATATTAAATAACATTTTATACATCCGTGATAATATTCATTTATACAGCAAAAGGAGCGAAACACATAATTTTAATACAAGAAATAAACACAAACTTGTAATGCCATATTTTAGAGTAAAAAAGGTTCAGAAGTCATTTGTCGGGTTGAGCATACGCATATTTAATAAGATACCTGAATCACTTCTGGGTTTGTCTCCACATAGTTTTAAGAAGTATGTTAAAAATGTCCTAATAAAAAAGGCATATTATAATGTGGAAGATTATTTAAGCGACAAAGATGTTTGGACATGATTCCAGTTGCATATGAAGGCTAAACACATTGTAACCTACAAAAAAAAGCTATGTTAAAAGGAGTAACCGTTGAGTTTCTTGCCGGCTTCTTCTCAGCGGAATCAACTTTCCGAACCGGTGGTAGATTTGTTACCAACGGACAGACTACTGACGATTCAAAAGTGCTTTTTGAGCCTACTTGAATAAAGTATATTTTGATTTGATTTGATTTGATAAATTTTATTTTTATACATGTATTATCATAAATTATTATACATATATTATTTTATATATACTATCACATTCAAGTCTTTACGCCTTATGGTTCCACAGATATCGTGATGAATCAATAGTTAACCTCGCCCAACCCCCTTGCGGGTGGAACTTCGTAAAATCCGTTCTTAACTGACCTCTACTCGGCAAAAGAATGGAAAAAAAGATAAGTAACACCTCATTTACGTTCCACTGTTGGGTACAGGCCTCCACACTCATAGAAGAGAGGGTTTTGAAAGCATAGACCCACCACGCTACTGCACTGCGTACTGGCAGGCATTGTACACAAGTGCAGTCTCTATTCCTTCACTCCCATAGTCGATGTGATGATAATGCGACACGTTTGGAGAGAGATCAGGTGCAAAATCGACAACTTAACGTGCTCTTCGAGGCACGGGTTAGAGCACACCGCCACCTTTCCAACTTCGGGCAAATATTGGGAAAATCTTAATAGAAAACTTAATATCGAATATTGAATTGGTTCTGGAACTCAGGACCTCATGCATATCGAACATCCTAACTACTAGACCAATGAGGCAGTACAGGTATTGTAATAATGGTGACAAAATATACTTTATGCTAAAAAAGAATTTTTTGTACGCGTAAAATTTGGACAACAATTATCAGCAATAAAAATTATAAAATTTTCAGCGAAATTCCCAAGACGTCTGAGGAAATTCCTGTGGAATATAAGATATTAAAAGCGGAGTTAATGTCCCGGGTTGTTAAACGGGTACATTTTGTCGACAGGAGCTCTTAAGTTTTCTCCACTCAGCTATATATCGTTCTTATCTTAATGACTGCCCTTGTTAGCTTGGATTAAGTGACCACATATTTGCTGTGAAATCTGATGTATCGCGAAATAATCCTTGGGCTAAAAGGCCTTAAAATCAAAGCAAGAAAGTCGGCGGTTACTCCTTTAAATATAGCTTTTGTAAATTACAATTTAGCTTTCATGTGCAACTGGAATCAAGTCAACTTTGTCGTTTAAATAATCTTTAACGTTATAATATACTTTTGTAATTAAGTTTTTAACATATTTATTAAACCTATGTAGAGGGAAAGCCAACAGTGATTCAAGTATCTTATTAAAAATGCATATGCTCAACACGATTAACGATTTCTGGGCCCGTAGATAAGTCACTTTCGAAGATTGCTAACGCTAACAAAAATGTATGGGAATGACGTTTGATATCGAAACTTATCAAAAAACGAAACGTCATTCCCTTCAATCGAAAATATGGAATTACAAGTTTCTTTTCATTTCTTGTTAAAATAGTATGTTTCGCTCTTTTTGTTAAATAAGTATCTTATTAAAATTCTTTTGGCAATAAATTAACTTCGCCTGCACGAATCTTTGGACAGTACTTTTACACAGTTATGAAAAAAACCACGTGAAAACAATTGTGTGAAAAAATTATATTTTTCGTGATAAAGTTATCAGAAAACGTTGATTATATATCTTTAATCGTATATTAATAGCTACGCATGATAGAAGCGTCACAAGCTGAACATTTATGCTCATTGCGCCTCTCTATCGCTTTCAGAACGTAACAATGAGTCATGATTATTAATGCGTGCAAACGGGCGTTCATCGATTTCTAAGAAGTTATCACGTCAAGAATTTACCTTCAAGATAGCCTCTTCTTGACGATGTGGATTTTACCTTCAGGATATCTTCTCTTCAAATCTTAAGGATAGTCTCTTGACCAAATGGATATGACATTTAGGTTAAAAAATATATATTATACATTCAAACTTTCGTATTTTAAAAATGTCGTTTTTACTTTCTTTCTTTCTTACGTGATGAAACAGTCTTGTTTTTTGCCAACACTTACATTAAATTTATACAAAACTCTGACAAATTATACTTAAATGCCTTGCACAAAAATTGCTCAATTTATTGGCTTAAATCAGCTGTTTTTGCGTTTATTATACAGATAGACAGGTATAGATACGTTATAGAAACCTTTGTTTTATCTCTTGATGCATTCTAAACTGGAAACCTGCCCTAAATTCGCCCTACCAGAGATCGAACATGAGACCTCTGCTAGAAAAGCAAGTAGTCACACCACTGGCCTTTAATTCGTTTCACTTTGGCTCATTGATATAAAACGCTAAGAACTTCCAGTTCCCACTTCAACCTTAGTGCCTCTTTTAATCCTTATACACTTTATTCTATTTAGTTACAAACATAGAGTTTTTGAAAGAAAACACTAACAGAATTTTAGATAAGATTGTACAAAGGCGGTCTTAGCGCTTAAAGCGATCTCCTCCAGACAACCTTGGAGATAGTAGCCCATGAAATTACTGGGTAAGTGCAATAAAACATCCTACTATAATTTCTACTACTAGAAATGCAAGTACACACACATACATACACACATACATATACATACATAGATATACATATACATACACATATATTCAAATAATTATATAGACTACATAAATA